>PVJH01008247.1:0-86363 GCA_004026705.1 Nesogale talazaci
CTGAGGAGCGGAACAGAATTACCCGACTGGGTTTCCAAGGCTACAAATGTTTACTGCTGCCTCTTTTCCCCTCAGAAAAGCTGACAGCTTCAAACTACCAGTCTCTTTGTTAGTAGCCCTGGGCCTGGATGCAAGCCTGTTTGCGTGTGACCTTTTCTTTGCTATGTTAATAAGGTTATATAGACATCAAATGCATCATCCTAACCTAATCACTTCTGAGTTACAAAAATAACAGGTTGAGCACAGCAGCATGAACACGGAGGGAAACAAACTCCAGGAAATGACAGTCTACCGGCTAAGGGACCAGGGGACCCTGGGAGCTACTGAGAAGGGACAAATCAACAGGGCCATCACACTGCTTGGGATGATTAGCCTTTGTGAACTATGAAAAAAATTAATCTCTCTTCTGTAAAGCCACCCATGTGTGATATGAGTACTCCAGCAATCCTAGGAAACCGAGACGGACCCACATACAAAATCAAAACTGAATCGTAGAGCTTACCAGACCAATTTCAAATACCAGTGTGACAGTCGTGTACTTGATGTCAATTTCATGATTGGAATGTAGTGGTGGACTCTAGCCTGTCAATCTGGAGATAGCCAATGAGTAGCCAATGAGGCCTCTGTGTGGGCATGACTTTCTCCTGAGAATTCTGGGAAGTCTCATGGTATTTCCCTGAGAAAACCATCTTCCCAGTTGTTGGGAGTCACTCAACTGACAAGACAAGATGGCAGCATCCAAGGAACCAGAAGAGCTGGAGGAGAAGCCACACGGCCTTAACCTGATGGAACCAGAACTCTGATGCCAGAAAAGCCACAGAGAGACCCCTGCCAACGCTGAGATGTTTCTATCACCAATGGATACTGCTGATGGACCCTGAGCCCTGGAAACGAGGAGCCATGACGGGACCCCTGCCAGAGCCAGGACTCTGCACCAACTGGCCTGGGACTTTGTGAGTCAGAAGGAGACTTAATAAACTGGTATGGCGGTCATGTGCTTATGTTAATTTCATGATTGAGATGTAGGGGTGGAGTCTAGTCTGTTAATCTGGAGATAGCCTTTGAGTAGCCAATGAGGCCTCTGTGTGGGCATGGCTTTCTCCTGCGACTTCTGGGAAATCTCGTGATATTTCCCTCATGGAGATGAGAAGCTATCTCCCCAGTTGTTGGGGGTTAATCACAGAGACAACGAACTGCAGACAAGACAAGACAGCAGCTTCTGAGGAGATGGAGGATCTGGAGGAGAAGCCACACAGCCTTACCCTGAAGGAACCAGACCTCTGAAGCTGGAGAAGCCACATGGAGATCCCTGCCAGCACTGAGTTGCTTCTACGATCACTGGATGCTGTCGATGAACCCTGAAACCTGGAAGCGAGAAGCCATGGAGAGACCCCTGCCGACACTGGGATTCTGCACCCACTGGTCTGTGACTTCATGAGTCAGAAGGAGACTTTATAGACTGATATAGGGCATATGGGCTAATATCGGACGTATGACCTTGGACTGGACTGGGTTGGGATGCTTTCTCAATGTTCTGTTCCTCTTGTATATAAACTTTTTCCTTATATCCATATGCATGTCTATGAATTTGTTTCTCTAATCTACCCGGACTAACACAACTGACAAGAAGTCAAGGCACGACATGGTGGAAAGGCCTGCATAATCTGAGTCTCAGGGTCCCGCATTCTCAGGTCCTGTCTCTCTCATCTTCATTAGTCTTCACCATGGATGGTGTGGTGATGAGGAGCAGAGCTGGGGTGTGAGGAAAAGAATCTATAGACAAGGTACCTGGAGTCAATATCTCATCCTTGTGATAAGGGAGATTGTTTTGAAAGATGCCCTAACTGGATCATCACCAGTTTCCCAATTAGCCATTTTACAGCTATGGATTTGATCTGCATGTCTTAAGTTGTAGCGGCCAATGCAGAGGTGCCATTATCATGACACGGCACTTCCACTGCCTACCAGGAAAACCCTGGTCTGTGTCATCATCTATGGAACAGCATCTGCTTTGAACACGGCTTGCTTGTTAACTCGTTTTCCCTGTTAATTTGGCATGGGTGGGGATTCTGCCCATTTCCTCTCCATTTGCTTACCTGTTATCTAAACTTAACATGTCTTTTGAGATTCAACTTGATCCATAAACTAATCCCTCAACTCCTGTCTGTGCTTATGATCCCTTATGAGTGTGATGTCAATCGTTTTCTTATCTTCTGCAGCAAAAGTGAGTCTACTTAATGCGGCCAACCATGTGATAGTAAGGATCTGGGGAAATCTTTCTCAGGAAACATTTTCCAAGTAAATGCCAGAGCTGTAGAGCATTAGAGTCACCTACAAGCTTGAGAATGTGAGAGACTGCTTTGCAATGGTTAAAACAACCAGCAAGCAATGACATGTGTAGTGGGGGTGGGGGAACCAGTTCTCCTAATGTGTGTGGAAAAAGGCAGAATGGTTTTCGGCAACTGTGTGAAGGAATGCTGGGGGATCTCTCTCCTCCGTTGTACAGCTTTCCCTTGGAAGAACCTCATCCCCTCACCCCCACACACATCTCCAATGAACTGCACAAGCACCGGCCTTGGACAATGGGCAGCTTCTGCCAACCCTTCCCTGTGTGTCTTTAGTACAGATCTTTTCAGATGATGATATTCTTGGCCCTGGGCACACAAGCACAGTCTGAGTGTCCCTGACCTCCCTGGCGGCATCTGTGTCCTCAGCCTCCACTTCCAATTTCAAATGCGTTTACATTACCATGTCTGATGTGTCCCCTGAACTGACTCTCAGGAGAGAACTGCTCGGCCACTGTGAGCAATACAAATGGAAAGAGGACGGGGAGTGATGCATTTTTAAAGAAGGAACTATGAGGACATTCTTTCAAAGACAGGGCAACTCAAAGAAGTCTCTGGATTTGTACATGCATTCTACTCCGGCACAGGCCTGACTGTCCTGTAGTAGACTATGTAACACCTCAGAGAGGTTCTGAGTTTGGATCCAGACCACCACACTAAAGCAAACGTCACATGAAAGTGAGTCCCATGGTGTTTTCTGTCTCCCTGGGCATGTAAAGGTTGTGTTTTGACTGGACAGTGGTCTACGAAGTCTGTAACACATTTGAAATCTTGTGAAAATGACCAAAATACGGCACAGAGACTGGAAGCAAGCATCTGGGGTGGCAAACAGGATGCCGGCAGACTTGTGCAGTGCAAGCTTGCCACGAGCCTCCAATGGGTTTAAAAAAAAAAAAGTCCTATCTGTGAAGCACAATAAGACCTGGTTACCTGGTCTGCCCATTTTGAACTCCGACTCAGCGATCCCCCAGATCCCACAGGCTGCTGCCATCTGAGGGAGAGGCCAGCAGGCCTCCGGCAGCAGCTGTTTCTAAAGTCATCATCAAAAGAGCTTGCAAACTCACCGTTTTCCACTGTCAGCCCCACCGGCACTGGCCTTCTCTCTTTGCCTGTCCAATTGACCATGGCACCTCGGGAATCAGGCTATGTTCCTCTCTGCATGGACTAAACCCTAATATATCACCGATCCATGCTGCTTTTTCAGTTAGGAGCAGAATTCTGACCAGTCAAGACAATTTATGTTGAGTGTTGTTGATGTTCTTTCCCCCAGCCTGTTTGTTTTAAGGGCATAAGACAGACAACTAGAACTCTGATCTCCATTAAGACTCAAAGTGACTGACTCCAGGGAACAATTATCCTCCATCTCCTCCTCCCTCCCCTCCGTGCCCTACCATGGGCAAAGGTTCTAGACTGGAGAGACTGAGTCTAATCAATTTAAGTCATCTTCCAGTTCCTTGCATGGCCCCGCAAGGAGCCCTGATGGATAGTGGTTGCCTGAGGGGCTGCTCAGGCGCTGTAAGGTCAGCAGTTGGAAACCAGCAGCCGCTCTGTGGGAGAAAGACGAGGCTTTCTACCCTGTAAAGAGTTACAGTCTGAGAAAACCACAGAGGCAGTTATTCCCTGCCCAGGAGGGTCACCACAATTCCTAGTTGACTCAATGGCAGCGAGTTTGGTTTTGTTTAGGCCTTGGAGACATCATGGTTGGGGCCTCCTGTTCTGTAAGCCAGAATCCATAAGCATACCTGTGTCCTAAAGTTGTGAAGACCGAGCATAATAATGTATGAAAACGATCGGGACGGAGTCCTGGCATATCCTCTGTGTTCCTCGCTAATCACTCTGCCCCTCTTCCTGTGACATTGGTGGCTGATGTCAAGTAAGCCAGGTAAGTGTTGTCAGGTAAGTGTTGCACTAAGGATCTCAAAAGACATCTGAGGTACAGTACAGATGGACAGACTTTGGGACCCACTATAGGATCCTTATGCACTGAACTGTGAACCATAAGGGCATTGCTTTGAGCTCACCATCCACTTTGTGGGAGAAATATGTGGCCGCCTGCTCCCGTCAGGAGTTAAAGCCTCAGAAATCCAAAAGGGACAGCTCTGCTGTGTTCTCCAGGGCTGCGACGAGGTGGAATTGACTCTGGCAGTGTGTGCAGAGGGAGTCAGGACTGAGTCAACCGCGGTGGGCTTGGACTCTGTGTGTGTGTATGTATCAATCTTGGTTCCACAGCAGTAACAAAAATGTAAAACATTAAAAAAAAAACCCTGCTGTCAAATGGAGTCCAACTTCTAGGCACCAATATATACGGTCCCAGAGAGTGCAATGCTTTATGGGAACAGTCTCCTCTTTCTCTCAGGAAGCAGTGGCACCATCAGGACTCCAGGAAGTGAATGGCAGTAGATGTTTTTCTTTGGCGTGCTGTAGCATGACTACCTTCCACACACTTGAGGAAAGTCTCTGTGGTTTGAGCCTTTCCAGCTGCCAAGAAGAAACACTGTTTGAGTGAATGCCCTCCTTATTCGTTTGCTCTCTGCCACCACTGCCTGGATTCCCCAAGGTGCGACCCTCAGTGGGTTCCTCGTTCCATGTGAACACGAGAGACCATGTAATGGGCTGCTTGGCTGCTGTCTTCTCAATCAGAGCATCATGGAGAGGCTTACCTGCCTGCCTTCTCATTTTGGCCTCATAACGAATTCCAAATAGGGCCATGTTCCTCTGGCGCCAATGTCTGTGTTCATTAGGATGCTAGCTAACTTCAATAAAAAGGAGTGCATAAAGAGGCTGCTGGGTAGCTTAGAGAATCCAACCATTTGGGTTCAGGGACATCTGGAACCAAGTCCTTCCAAAACCATGGAATGACTCTGCTCCAGCAACCTGCCCCTCTGCACCCTTTCTACTCAAGATTCCAGATCCAGAGACAACAAAGACTAAGAGTCTTTGTACATATCTGGGATCTTAGGAATATTTATGGAAGTTGATCTTCAGAATACTAAATCAAATACCATGGAACGTAACTTGTCTGGAGACATAACACAAGTGCATTTTCCAAAGAGGCTGCCTTCAGCGCAAGTGTACACTGCTGGCTGCAGATCTAACACTTTGCTGGGCTGGCAGCTACAAACCTGGATAGAAAGTTGGCCTGAGCGAAATGACATCAAAAGGCCACAAATTCCTTGCTATCATGTAAGTTGAAGAAATCAAAGACCTTGGGAGACAGGAATGCCAAGCTGGATTTAACTTGTTTGTTCTACCCACACACATATACCCACGCCCACTCCCCCAAACAGTTCCCTTCATCCAGTCTTTATAGCTGAGGTTGGCGAGGGAGGCGCCGGCATATTTTAGAAGATCTGTGCTAGCTGTTCTCACTAAACTGGCATGTTTGTGGGGGCAGGGTATGATGAAGGAACTGGCCTCTGGATCTCAACAAAGAGGAGAAGCTGATGTGGTGCAGGCATCCAGCCAGAAGAAGTAGTCAGGGTACCCTAACAGGAAAGTCTCTCCCTTTGCTGTGTTAACCTGGAGGCTGGACCTTGCTGGAGGCCAAGCCTCCAGGCCATCCCATGGGTTCTCTGCACTGCCAGCATCCTGGTTAGTTCTCGGAGAGCAAGAAATAACAGGTTCTTTCATTTAACCTAAGATTCTATGAAAGAATCCTGATCTCAAGGGGGTGGGGGGAACACAAAGTATCACTTCAAATTCTCAAGGATTCCAGGCTTTCTGAAGGCAAGAAGAATAAACACAGCCCCGACACTACTGCCCCCGAGGTCATCTTTAAATGTTCAACCAAAAAAATCCCTTAAAATTTCCTTTAAAGGATAGTTCAGGCGGAACAAGTACAGAGTACCTGCTGTGTCGGTTGGGCTCATTTCAGAACTACCTCTGTGAGACCAAATTGACAGCAGCAATGTAAAAGCATGGATGGAAACCTCAGGGGGCAGTGGGTTGAAGAATTAAGAGAGGAGGACATTTTCAGAGAAGCAGGAAGAGCGTGGTGGCCCAGCTGGAGGAATGGAATCAGTGCCATTGCCTTGAAGGACTTGTTGAATTGGCATATGTTCTGCTAGGTATAGTCTCAACAGCAAAAAGTAAACTGAAAATAAATCAGAAATAAAAAGGGAGGAAAGAAATAGCAGCTCCTCCAATGCCTTGGTTAGAGATATGTGTGTCAGAAGAGTCCCTGATGGATGTATACAGTTAGCACATTTAACCACTCAAACAAATAAGGTTGAAGATTCCCGTCAGGCCAGACTTTCCTCGGGATAAAAGCTTACCAATTGACTTGCAAAATGTCAGCAGTTGAAAACCCTAGAGAACAGTTCTACTCCGGCAAGCATGGGCCATCCTGCATTAGAATAAACCTGAACACAACTGATTTGGTTTTACAGGACAGAAGAGATACACATCAAAAATAGAAGTGTCTGCCAGCTCCATTTCTGATGGCCCAGGATATCCCCCTTCCACATGAAAAGCCAGCCTCTCTAGAGGCAAAGTTGTTTGCTCCTTGGGCAAATGGGACAGGACCACCCACCTTCCAGGCTGCAGGCAAAGCCAGGGGAAAGCACTGATGGCTCAGCCCAGGGAGCTGATGTGGCCTTGGCTGGTCTGATTCTGCCCTGAGATAAAGTGGACACTTCCCCTCCTGTTTCTTGGCAAAGCTGCTGAAATGCAACAGCCGGCAAAATATCAGTTATTCCCTATTCCTGACTTTGCCCTCCTCTCCTGTCTGTGAACAGCTCAGCTAAGGTCTTCATGTTTCTTTGCATGCCCTCAGATAGATGTCAACTATCTCCTTATGTGTAAACCTGTCCTAAGATACAGGCTACCTAACAGGGAGTGTATATAAACTGCCTCAAATAAAGTTCTGCACCTTTGAGGGTCTTTCCTTCAAGCGTCCCCCACACCCCAGCTAGCCTATACTTTTATCTTCTTATCCCTGTTTTCTCATTGCAAATCGTGCTCCCTCAGCCCTTTTGTCTTATAAGAAAGTTGGACATTAATTTTATGAATCACTGCACTTTGCTCTAGTGTAAAGTGACCAGTTTTTAAGCGGGACACCATTGACCGGCGTGGGGTAAGGGGTGATCTTAATTAAAAATTTGGTCTCTATGGAGCAACAAAAATGTTCCTAGAATGCAAAAATAGTATCATAATATATTTAAATCTTAAAATGTTGCAGGACATTGTTACATTGTTAAAAAGCAGTTGTCTGGTCACTTTGCTCTAGTACCATAAAGCAGAAGACTTAACACTTTGAATACTCTGCATTTGGGAGGCAATGTCTCTACGCTGTTTGCCTGTCAGGATCTCAATCATGCTCTAAGTAACACAGAAAGTTCTCCCCTTGAGTGGCACCCACAAGACTCATGTCTGGGATACTGAACAAATGCCGCTGCTCAGTGCTTTTGATGTTAGGTTTGAAATTTAAGTGAAATTGTCTGAAATGCCTCATTCTCACAGCCCATGAAATTTTCATACCTTCTTCGTAAATGCTCAAAGAGCCTTGTGTTGCCCCCATCTCCTTGATTCCATTGGAATGTTGCTTCGTGAAAATACTTCACTATATATTTAGCACTATACATAGACAGATAGCTATAGATACATATATTTAGCATTACCCAATTTAGTTGCATCTGCTTCCTCCCAGTATTTCTGCTACCTCAACTTTCTATTGGGTGGCAAAAAAAAAAAAGGCTGAGCCCCGGTGGCATCATAGTTGAGTGCGGGACTGCAACCCACTAGCTTGGCGGTTCAAATCCAGCAGCAGCTCTCCAGGAGCAGGGCTGGGCCTCCTACTCCCACCAGAGGGCAGTGATGCCCCTCCCCCCCCCAAAAAAAAACTTTCTATTTGGTGGCACCAATCAAATTTTCATTCTCAAAGGATATGAGAGCCTAGTGGTCCCATGCATGTGATGTTGCTATTATTATTATTATTATTATTATTATTGTTGTTATTATTATTATCAACATTGACTAGAGGACTTGAAATTCAAAGAGGCATGCAGAGTTTCAGAAACACTCACCCCTGTCTATATGATAGCATAGATCGATCCCCCTTGATAATCAGGATCAATTACCCCAGCCAGCATAGTGATCATATTACCTGTTTATCTAGTGATATGTTGAGCTGGTGTCAGTCTCAATTTCCAGTTCAGTGACGTTAGTGCTATGTCCCTTGTGGTAAAAACTGTCTTCTGTGGGACCCAACAGCCTATCATGGGAAACTACTTTGGAAATGAACCTCCATTGCCATCTGGTCAATTCTGACTCATAGCAAACTTACAGGCAGGGTAGCACTTCCCCTGTGAGTTTCTGAGGCTATAACTCTTGATGGAGGTAAAAACCCTGACGTTCTCCTGAGTAGTGCCTGGTGACTTCAAACTTCCGACCTTGTGTATCACAGGCCAATGCAGACCCACTATGCCAGTGAAAGTAGGAAGCAAAATGTTTAAGTCTGTTATTATGTTTAATAGTGAAAGGAGTGACTTCTCTACCTACTAGCTCGTTTCAGTATGCCTTCTTTTGGTTAGGGATTAAGATGCTATACTGTGTCCTGTAGGATAACTCTCTCTTCTGGAATGTCCCGGGATATTGGTCCCCAAATGAGTCAAAATTTGCTGTCACCACCCTAAAATATCAACATTTCAGGGGTGATGAGACCCTTTTGAGGGTCGAGAATATTCCTACTTTAGAATAGGAAAGAGAAATGTAAAATTTTCCCTGGCCAGTGGCCATGCTTTGTGAACAATTATGCCTGTCCGTTCAGCACTCAGTATGGTCCCACTTGGTGGTGTCAAAGCATCTTATTCAGTATTCAGGTCCATGCCAGTGAGTGTGAACTACTGCCCTCTCCACATGGGAAGGTCCAAATGTATTCTCGCTGCCATCACGTGGCTGGCTAGTTGGCCCCTCCTCTAGGATCTGGCCCTGCCTTGGGGGCTTAGAACTGGTTCCTGCTGCTGACTAGTTGAGCACTCAGCCATGGTAGTAGCCGTTCCACCCTTGGTCATGTATGTCCATGCTGCTGAGTCCAGGCACTCCACGTCTGCCACCAGGCACTTTGGTTTCCTCAGCATTCCACAGCTGCACTGAGAAAGCACTGGGATGACGGAGCAGAGGGGCGAAGCAAGAGTCACAGGGCCAGTTATATTCTGAGCCTGCGCAGCCTGCTTCTCACTGAGGTGAGCATATCTATGACATCATATCAGGTTCCACTTTGTTTTTTATTGGCCATCAGGAAGTCTCAGTGAAGGTTTGGGTGTGGGTTTAGAATAACACAGCATGGCAGTGTTAAGAGTAGTGTGAATTGCAGCCAAGCTGTCCTTAAGTTTTAAAGACCTACAAGACCTGTTTGAGTCCTGCCCTACAACCAAGCTACCTGCAGGGGTGAGCATGCCTCCAGTGCTCATCTGAATGACTCTAATGGTACAGCTTATGTCCAGACTATGAGGGAAAACTCAGGTTAAATGGTCAATGGGTATCTCATGGTCAATGACTGCCTACAATGTTTTGTGTAAAATTCCATTTAAATCCTATTTAAGCGACAAAGACAGCTGAAGAAAATCCATTGGCAGACTCACAGCTTCAAAATCAGAGTACAAGTAACAGTTAAAAGATGAAAAAGGGACGGGGGGGCTTCAAAAAAGTCAGGGAATTTCAAAACAAATGAATGTTTTTCCATGAACTTTTTAGAACCCCTTCTGATACTGAGTAAACACAAAACCACCAGTATTATATACACAACGTCCACAATTTCACCCCTCCCTGCCAATAACGACCATTCTGTAGGAAACCTTGGTAAACTAAGGCATGATCTTGTATTTACTGGGAACTAAGCTAGGAGAATGCCAGACTCGAGTTAGTGGGAGACCTCTTATTGCTCTCTAGACTGAACCTGCTGGGAAGCTGGATGGAGCCCATGAGCGACGGGCATCAAACCCTCTCACACACCCAGGAGGCACACAGGGTTTTCCATCAGATGACAACCCCAAAGTTGCTGGTTCAAGCCCAGGAGGTGACTTGGTGGAAGAAAATCTGCTTCCATGCAGATCGAAGTCTGGAATCGCCATGAGCCAGGGGCCAACTCAACTGGCAGCGACAGCATCAGCAACCATGCCAACAGAGTCTCTGTGCTGCTCATTGTTATTGTGAATTAGGTGCAGGTGTACACAGCAGAGCACCAGCTTCCCCTCCAACAACCTGCATGCCTTTTCATCTCATTGATTCCGATCTCCTCAAGATACCATGACAGATCCGCTTCTCTGTCAGGTCTCCGCCTCTCTTCTGCCTCCTTTCCTCACCCCGCTGCACTTTGTCCTTGGGGGAATGCCGCCTATTTGGTCTCAAATGATGGATTATCTGAAAGTGTGTATACCTCCTGAGGGTTATTGTTCCCCTTCTCAGGCTTATCTCTTATTTGGCTAACAACTGGTTCCTGGGGTGAGTTCCACTCCAGACGTAAAGCATAACTCAAGGGTGTCCACCACTCTATCTGAACAGGAAGTCTGGACTCTTGTGATCATGAGCTTTGTTCCACACATTTCTCCTACTTCACACACTTAGGCAAAGTTCCATGGACCCTAAACTCTCAGATTGCTTTAACTGCCATGCCACCAGGTATCATTGGTGGGCCATTGGTAATGGCCATTTAGTTTGGGTTGGGTAAGTTTGAGCTGGGTTTTTGTCACCTATACATGAAGGACTATTAACTAATAGTGTTAAATAATCTTGATACAGTCCAGTGTTGGAAACTACATGCCTGAGGAGAGCTCCAGGGCCCAGGTAAAATTATCTAATTAATGTGTTCCCCAAAGGCATCTTGTCTGATCAGAAGCTGTCCTTCCCCAGCTACTGTTCACCAAGCACAAAGTGCCTTTATCTTTGCAGAGTTGCATGGGTCAAGGAGAAGAGCCCTGTGGGCACTGGGGAGTTTCTGGGGAGCAGTAGGAAGAAGATGTATAAAAAGGACAGCAGGGAAAGAGGACATACTTCTTCCATTTGAATTTTGCCTCAGGTCAGTCCTATACACATGTTATGCAAAAGGTGGGGGGGGGGGGAATCATCTTGAAAGCAAGGAGAGTATAAAGCAGAAAGATGAGCTGTAACTTAAATATAGTTTTTCAAATTCTATTCATCTGGGCAAATAGTGCCATATTAGAAAGAAAATATGTTTTACACAAACCCAAAATAAAGAGCAGTAAAATAAAAAAGGCTTATTGTCTGTTTCTAACAAAAGCAATATTACTATTGCCACATGGGTTCCCATCATTTCAAAAGCCAGAAAGCCAGGTTGGCCGTTGTGCTGTGTTTGTGCCTTGTGCCACCAGGTGTCATTGATAATGGATGTATGGAAGAGTCCTTTCTCTCTTAAATCTGTTCTCATCTCTCTTAGTTCTTTGACAGTAAAAAAATGACTCACAAATCCATTTGGATCATTGACCCCAAGCTACGCTGCAGGCAAAGTGCTTCATTTTATTTGATTAGAAAGCATAAGTTAGAGAGACTGCTCTGGATCCATATTTATACACACCCTCACCTGACACCCATTTCATGAGAGACTTTTTCTCCCAGCTGAAAAATCCTTACTTCTTAACCAAAGAGTAACCAAATGAAGAGGACTTGTCTCTTGTCCCTGTATTTGCAAGTCCCATCTGGCTTCCTACCTGGGTCCCTGGTGGTGTGGCTCAGAGGTAATTCTTGGGCTCCCAGCCTCCGAGTCACCGATTGAAACTCACCATCTGCTCTCCAGGAGGAAAACAAGGCTGTCTGCCTCCGTAACAATTCACAGTCTTCTCAACTCAAGGGTGCTACTCTTTCCCACAGGATTTAGAGAGCTGCTATGTGTAGGAATCACCTTTATAGCCATGAGTATGTGACTTCTTGAGAAGATCAGATCATGAGTTTTTAACTTTCTTCCACATCCCCTCTGTTGCTGGGTGTCGTTGGGTTGGCTCCAAATCAAAGCAACCCAAGGGACAACCGCAGGAGCTCGCCCTTCGTCCTTTGCCATCCTCACAACTGCTCTTCTGTGTGAGCCCACCCCTGCAGCCACTGAGTCCTCCCATCCGGTCAAAGGTCTTCTTCTCTTCTGCTCCCAGCATGATGGAACACGTCCAAAGGACATCAGATGGAGTCTCACCACCCCTGCCTTCTTTTGTCGGCTCTTTTGGCAGTCCGTAGTACTTTCAATATTCTTTGCTAATACCGTAGTTCAAATGCCCCAAGTCTTCTTCGGCTTTACTCTACCATCTGAATATGTATAATAAGAGCATCATTTGTCTTTCACCTGTAGACTCCTTCATCTCTCTCTAAATTTGACTGGGGAAAAGAGGTACTATTTATGGAGCACTTCAAACCCCAACAAAGGTTACATGGAACCAAGACTCTAAAAATATATAGGATTTAGCAACATCTAGCAGGTACGACAAGCTCCCCACCCCAAAAAAAAAAAAGAACACCCAACAAGTCCCAAACCATTGTCATTGGCCTAACCTTGGTCCATAGCGACTTGTACCACATATGTCAGAATAGGACTCTGCTCCATGAGGTGCCAGTGGCTGATTTTTCAGATGTGGATCACCAAGCCTTTCTTCTGAGGCATTTCTGGAGAGACTCAAACTGGCAACCTTACGATCAGTAACTGAGCAGTTAACCAGTCACACCGCCATGTGGTCCCAAACTGCAAGTGTTTACAACATTGGTGGTTTACTGAGAAGCCTGGACAAATGACTTTAAACCTTCCAGGAAGTGGTATTTTTGCACTTGGCATAGCTGCAGCTTATGGTATTGTATGCACAGATGACAAGCTGGGCTAACCATAAACAAGTACCAGTACATAAAAACTAAACCCAAACTCCCTGCCATCGACCCAATACTGACTCATAATGACCCTACAGGACAGGAAAGAGGTTTCCAGGGAGGCTTTACTGCTGCTGCTGCTGCTGCTGTTATTATTATTATTATTATTAAAAGATCATTTTATTCAGGGCTCCTACAGGTCTTATACCAATCAATACATCCATTTTATCAAGCATATTTTTACATGTGGCCGTCATTATTTTCCAAACATGTACTTTCTATTTGAGTCCTTGGTATTAGCTCCTCCTTTTTCCCTTCCTCCATGCCCGACCTCGTGACTCCTTGATAATTTCTAAACTATTATTTTCATATCTTGCACCGGCTGCTATCTCCCTTCCCCCATGGTTTCTATTGTTCATCCCCTCAGGGATGGACGTGTGGGGTGTGGTTATATGTCAATCGTTGCAATAGGTTGCCTCTTCCTATACTTCCCCTCCCCCTTTCCCTTTTCCCCATCCTTTTATTATTACTATACCTATTCCTGTTCTTTGATTCCATGTGTTCTGAGCTCATATCTTTATCTGTACCAGTGTACGTGCTCCAGTCTAGCCTGTAGTGAAAGGCAGGACACTGGGTCATGATAGTGGAGGGTGAGGAAGTCTCAAGGAATCAGAAGAATATTGTGTGTTTAATTGGTGCTCTCCTGTGCCTTGCTTGATGCAGTCGTCCTTGTGGGTCTTCTATGAAGTGCTGTCCCATTGTCCACAGATGGGTTGGGGGGTCTCTGCTCCAAGCAGAAAGCCCAGTCTTTCTCCCACAAGCAGCTGGTGGTTTCAGACTACTGATCTTGTAGCTAACAGCCCAGTGTGTAACCACTATGACACCGAAACCAACCCCCCAAGCCCCGCTGCCACAGAGTCAGTATGGACTCATAGCACATCCTCACCCCGCCCCCCCATGGGTTTCTGAGACCGTAACCATTTATAGGAGTACACAGTCCAGTCTTTCTTCCAAGGATCTGCTAGTGGTTTTGAACGGCCGACCTTGCAGTTTGAACTGCATCCTGACGCATGACCACTGTACCACCAGGGCTTCCTAAAGCAAGGTCATACAGGCTCAGCAAAAGCCCTGGTTTAAGGAGGGCGCACTACTGTGCCTGACCTGAGCCTTCACAAGTTCTGTTCTCACCTGCCAACGTTTGGAAATTGGCGCTCTATAGTTGAGGCAATGAACCCTGGTGGTGTCCTGATTACCCCTAAGGTTGGCCATTTGAAACTACCAGCCGGTCCCTGGGAGAAGACGAAGCTTTCTACTCCCGCAGAGTTATGGTCTCAGAAGCACATTGGCGTAGTCCTACCCTGTCCTACAGGGTTGCTGTGATTCGCACCCCTTGATGGCAGTGCGCTCTACTGAGATTGAGGGTTCAATCCAAGAGAAAAGAGCCTCTTTCTTTCAGGAGTATTTCAGCATTAGCTCACTATGGCCAAGTCAGACCCAGCTGGTGATGGCCTTCTGTGTGACACAAGAGAATGTGCTGGAAGGTTTTCTTGGCTATAATCTGCAGTTTGTCAGACCTTTCCTGAGAGGCACTTTCATGAGTTCTCTCCACCAAGCTTTATATTCGTAATTAAGTGTAAACCATTTGTTCTGCCCAGGAACTCATTTCTCTTAGCATTTGAGGGTCAGAAAATGTAATGTCTGCTTTTGGTTGTGTTTTCAATTAGATCTCTGAGTCAAAGTTTTGAACTGAGATTAAATTCTCTGTTAGCTATAGAAGTAAGATTCTAGCCTTACACTGAGTAAGCGCCTGCTAGCTGTATATGCTAAGTTCCAGGTCTAGGTGACTAAATTAGAGAGGTTACTCCGAATTTCTACATTCAGATCCAAGAAAGGGTTTGGAGAACCTGGACTCTGGGATCGCTGTGGCTTATCCCTAATCCCCTAGGGAGCCTGACAATGCTGTGGGTTAGGCATGAGATTACTAGTGGCAAAGTTGATGGTTCAAGCCCACCAGAAGCTCCTCGGAAAAAGAAGACACTGTCTTTTGATCGACACAAGATCGACGGTCTCAGAAGCCCCAGCGAGCAGTTCCAGGCTGTCCTGTAGGGCCACAGTCAGTCCGAATCCAAGGCAGTGGTTTGATACAGGAAGAGCTGCTCCCTCTCACATGGCCTCATGCTGCTGCTGCCTTGGTTAATGACATAGGTAAAGCTGCAGTTCCTAGCTCAGAAACCACATGACAGCTTCACCCACTGAAATGCTGTATTGTATGAACCAATGGATTGAAAGAAGCAGCGCAATTCAGTGTGCAGAGACCATGCCACCCTCTAGTGCTGATGGGACGATTGCAAGCTCAATGGCTAGAAAGAGTTTGATCAGTGAAGCCCAGAACTCATCCCATTCCTCACGGGACATTCTATAAAACCCAGGGAACTCATTTGGAGAATGAACACAGGGTCTATTTGAGCTTAATTTCTGAGCAGGAGATATGGGGAAGGCTACAATTTACTCTGGAAGTCCTAAATCCTTTTTGAATCCACATGCATTTTCAGCCTCCACGGAGCTCTTTCTGATCATTGACAGGCAGTAAGAGAAGCTTTGTCTTCACGCAGAGTGTTTGAAAAGGAAGTCCTACCACACCCTCGGGAAACCCTGGTAGGGGCAGCGTCCTCCAGAGGAGCTTGCCTGTGTGTTTCTGGGACAGAATCAGGGGCACCCAGGTCAAATCCTTCAGAGCCTAGCCAGACTGCATGGGGGGAAGGGTCCTCAAGTGATCCTGCAGGCTTTCCTAACAGATAACAGTGTCAGCATCCCAAGCCTGGTCCCTTTCCCGCTTCTGTGATGAATTCTTCTGCCACCAGTCTTGAATTTGTGACAGTTTCCTTTGCTTTCCATGAGTTATTTAAGGGGCTGTTTTCCTGTCAATCCCCGGGCAGCTTTACACCCGCATGTTGATGGGCTTTCTCATCCAGATATTTGTCTCTGTCTCTTCTTTGCCTTGTCTCTGAGCTGTTTAAAGCCTAACAAATGTGGCTCTATAAATTCAGTGTCATCTTGGTGTTCCCTTTCCCCTACAGCAAAGGGAAAGGGGGATCACGCCAAGGAAGGCTCCTGGAGACTGAGTGAGTCTGGGAGTTCACAAAGGAGCTGAGGGCTTCCAGTGGAACTTGTAGGAGAGCCCTGGTGGCATAGTGGTTAGGAGTTGGGCCGCAATCCACATGGTCTGCAGTTTGAAACCACCAGAAGTTCTGCCTGAGAAAAGATTGGTCTTTCTATTCCTGTAAAGGGCTGTTGTCATGGAAACACACATGGGGGGGCACTATGAGTCAGCAAGGACTTGATGGCAGTGCCTTTCTCAAACCCAGTGCTCAGAATTTAAGTTCTACCACTCCCCCTTTTCACTTTCCAAACCTACTCCAGCAGCTTCCTGGGGTGGCACAACGGTTAGTGTGGGAACACAGACCGGACAGTTGAGTTCACTCCAAGGCACCATGGAAAACTTCTCCTTCTAAAAGTTCAGCCATTGAGAACCCTAGCACAGCATCAGGGCCTCCCCCAGAAACTTGCTGGAAATAAAGAAACTCAGAAGACCTCCTTTACCAACAAGACTTTAATTTGCATGCACATTAGACTGTGAAAAACACTGGATTAGGCAACAGCTAAGGGTGATTCTCCAACCGAAACAATTAGCTCCCTGCCCTGGAGTTCGTACGGACTCAGACTGACCCTAGAGTGGACAAGGCAGAACTTCCCCAGGTGAGTTTCTGAAATAGGAGTAGAAAAACCCCATCCTCTTCCCACAGAGGAGCTGGTGGTTTCAAACTGTGGACCTTGGAGTTAGCAGGCCTACTCGTAACCACTATGCCACCAGAATCCCAAACAATTAACAGAGGAAGGAAAAACCTGTCCCAGGAAGGGGTTTCCAGGAATCGGAAGGCAGGCTGCCATCCCCACTACCATGCAATAAGGCCTTGAAAGCAATGCCCGTGGGGATGCCTGGTCCTTGGGTGCCAGAAACCCAGGGTTCTGATGGGAGAGTGGAAGGGATAGTCAGGACATGTACCTCAAGCAAGAAGTGACCCCAGGCTTGGAACCAAAGGTGACATCTTGGTTGCTATTATTTCTCAGAGAGGCTAGGTTTGCACGGCTGAATTTTCCTCCAGTGATTGTCTGTGGAGAGCCATACTGAGACTCACAGTGCGAGTTCTGTCTCCACAGAGTTTGAGGTAATAGACCATGGGAGATGGGCCGTACACTCTGTGGAGCTGTGTGCTAAGTGTAAGAAGAGCCATGAAGAAGGTGACAGCAGAACGCCAGGCTAAGTGTAGGTCTCCACGCAACTGCGCACGCATAAGCTGCACAGCCGTGAAGACAGCGGTGGACCACCCGAGTCCCTGGGGATCACTTGCCAGGGCGGAATGAAACGACACATGGCCCCCTGTCTCCCGGTGCTCTGGTTGAGCCTTTTCAAAATGAGATACACGATTTTAACTGAATCAACTGCTTACACCTACGGAGGATCCTGGTAGGACAGAGAACTGGGAGTGCTGCCACATAGGAATCCCAAGGCTTGAAATCTTGGCAGAAGCAGAGTGTCGTCTCTTTCTCCTTTGGAGGCTTCCAACAGCGTCTGACGACCCAGACCCCCTGACTAGTGGCCGAGGAGTTCACCGCTCTGCTGCAAACTTCCCGCGTTAACTGCTGATCCTCTGTTCTGGGGTTGACTCCAGAAAATGGTGCCCCTCCTTAGAAACTCGCTCCAGCTTTCTCCTGACCACAGAGCTGGAGTTAGCAGTCCAACACTTACTCAAGGGCACCGCCGGGCCTCGGAAGGACCTGCCTGCGAGATGGGGCTTGATTTGTCTTCTGAAGTGGTGGAGTCAACCCAGTGCTTGGTCATCCTGTGAAGCCCATGAGTTCTTTGGCCTCTTCAAAGGGGAAGACATGGGAGACTTGCTGGTTTCAAACTACCGACCTTGCAGTTAGCGGTCAGTGAGCAGCCACTCCACCACCAGGGCTCCTTGATCTAGACATAGCTAGAGTATTAGTCAAGCATAAAGAGAAACGAAGTCCTGACACAGCTTACGACATGAAGGAACATTAAAAATATATTGAATGAGGTAAGTCGAACACACAGGATCTGTGTGCAGATCTGTGTGCAAATACTGCACGATCTCCTTGACATGAAATCTACAATAGGGATGTGTATAGAGACCAGAATTTTCCTCCTAGGACAAAGAGGGAAAGGAGGGGTCATTGCCTGGGGACCACTGAGCTTCTGTTAAAAGGGTCAATGATTGCCTGACACGATGACTGTAATTAGTGTCACTAAATTTCTACACTGAAAAATCATTTAAATGAAATGCTGTATTATATATACACACAAATATTTACAATAAGTAAAATTTAAAGAACCCCTGTTTATGATTGGACAAAATAATAAATTAGCTATGGTCTATTTTCACTTCAATCACTTTGGACTTTCTAACAAATAAGGGAGAAATAACTGATTTTTGGACTTGTCATTTGAATGTAACTTACATGTACATTGAAGCCATCACTATTATTTTACTATTAAGCAGTTATTTAGTATTATAAGCATTTATTATTATAACTATAGTTATTATAATCTGTTATTATTTTATATCAATTCTAAGACCTTTTTCATAACTTGAGATTGAATGAATTTTTTAGTTGTGTGTATAGAGTAACCATAAGTGTAATTATTTAACTGCCCTGCCACAGTTTAGAGATTTCTGAGGCGTGTTATCTACACAGATCGTCAATGGGACCTGAAGGAGAACCAGGTGAGCAACAGTGGAGGAGGAGATTCATCTAGGAGGGGGAAGGCCCTTATGTATTAGATGAATAAAAAAATGGATAACCAGATGGACAGAAGAATGGACGGGGAGATATTGTACTTATGACACTAGAATTTGTATTCTACGAAGAGCTTCTGATGATCTCCTCTGAGTGGGCAAAGTCATGGAATCAGTGTTCACTCTCAGTTTGTTAGATCCATGGTTCTCAATGTATGGCCCCAGACCAGCAGCAGCAGCAGCAGCAGCAGTGGGGACCTAGTTAGACATTCACGTCACCAGATTCCACTGCAGAACAATTGAGTCAGAAATTCTGAGCAGAGAGTCAAAGCTTCAGTGTTCCAACAAGCTCTCTAAGTGATGCGAATACATGCTCAACTTTGAGAACCTTTGTACTAGCTCATTAAGCTATGGGGGATATTAAAAGAGAAACGACCTTTTCTTTTTCTCATGTCCCATCTTCATGTGGAGTGAGCTCCACCACTAGGCTGACTAACTACTTTGAATTTGCAAAGCTGTCCCAGTTTTGAGGGGACATGGATCCCTGGTGGTGTAGTGGTGGTGAGTTGTGCCGCGGTCCATAAGGCTGGCAGTTTGAAACCACCAGCTGCTCTCTAGTCCTATTAACGTTTACCAGATCAAAAATTCTACCCGGCCCTCTGGGGTCGCTGTGGGTTGATATCTACAAGAAAGCAATAAGCCTGGGGTTGGGGGTTTGGTGGTACAGTGTACAGCAGTATCTTCTGCTAACTGAAAGATCAATAGTCCAAACTCACCAGCTGCTGTGCCAAAGAAAGATGAAGCAGCCAAGCAACGCCTGTAAAGACCACAGTTTTGGAAACCCTTCGCAGGGATTCTACTCGATCCTCTAGGGTCCTGTGAGTAGGAATCAACTCAACAGCAGTGGGTTTGTGCTTGTGGTTTGGGGTCTAATTTTAAAACTGAAGCCCTCCATCCTGTGCGTCTACCTCCACAGTTCTGGGAGAACCAGAACAGTTGTCTCCCCTCTCAGCACCTCCCATAAGTGCAAGTCTCCAGTCCTTCTCCCAACTTCGCAATCACTGTTATTTCCTGTGTAGAGCTTGAAACTATATCTTGGACTTCCTCAGTCACCCACAGTCTTCTGCAAACCAGAATTTAACAGTTTAAGTTCTGATACTATTTCCTCCTCTAACTTTGGGTTATACAATTTATAATACTTGGGTCATGGATGTTGATGTGCTTCTTCCATGTTGACTTAATTGACTTCTCACTTAGATGTCTGCCTGCTTGGAAATAAACCATTAAGACCCTAGACACTCTTCTATCTGCTATCCGGGCACCATCTAATTTCTTCACCACACTTTGTTATGGCACCCATGCCTTCTGTGTTTCCTCCAGGAGCATGAGTATCAAGAAGGGCCAGGCTATAAGAACTAATTGTTTTTAAATTAGAGTTAGGATTTAGTGTGAGCCCCATAAATAGTCCTGGATCTATGCTTATCTGCCTCTGGTTCCCATTAGAAACTTCCTTGTTAATTTATGGTATGGAATCTTATGGATCATTTCTCTGGAGCATAAGGTTCTTCTGTTAATTGTGTCATTGATTAGCTCCTGGTACTAATTTTTAAAACACTGTTGAGAGAAGGATATTGAATGAGTGTAGGTTAACTGCATATAGTAATACCTGATTTTTTCACTTGTACAGCGTAAAGCTTTACATGACTGGATGTCATTTACACAAACCATGGGAGTTGGTTTCCAGGGAAAATTTACAACAGTATTCACTGACAATGTCAATCAAAAACCTACTAAAGTATATCTTAGTTGTATATCAAGTTGGACACTGATGTCCTAAGTCTATGTTTGTCTGTCTACTGAGAGTTCAATATTCTTGGTATACCTGTCTTCTGCTTCTTCAAACACCAAGAATTTTCAGTCTTAACTCCTCAGGTTACAGGTCTACTTAATAGTCTAGTTCACCTAGTGAAGTTTCCACATTGGATCCCTCTGGTATGGCCTATGAAGCATGATATGCCCCTTAAAGGTACAGGATTCAATGCCCCAGTGTTCAATGGACCTTGGTTTGGTCCCCCCGAGTGTGTACAGAAACTCGTGGCAATGTAGCTAATTAGGTGCATATTATCAGGCATACTCACCCTTTAGGGTCCGTAGAAGTGTATTGCTAGTCATTTTCCCCCTACTTGGAAGCTGATCTTCCCCGCTTTTCTACCAACAGAGGTGCATCTGTCTTCTCCGGATGCTTCTGCTTCCTTCCCCCCTTCCTGATTTGACGTTCCCATCAGTATTCCTCATCCTGTATTTTATCATTTAATAGCCTCAAATGACTGAAGCAAGCTAAGTGGAAAGAGGAGAGCAGCCAAAGAGACGAGCCAGAAAAGATTGATGGAAATCAGATCATAAAGCACTCTGAATAATAAATTGTTACATAGGACTAGCAAGGAAGCACTATTCACTATTGCAATTTAAAGAATCAAGTAAGCCATTCTTTATGGTTTCTTATTATGTACAATATGTTTGTGTATTATACATTTAGGCTTAGTTACAACATACACATGCTGTTCGAAGACTTCGGCAAAGTAGAGTTTTATCCAAGAACTCTAGGTTTCATTAACAAGTTTCATAACCAAGAAAATGAGGGAATTGGAGAGGCTGCTTTGCTACAAACACATGACCCATATAGATAGCCATGTTTATGTCTCATATCTGTATATATGTATTGCTGAATGTAATCATCCAGTAATTGCTTTGGGGTATAATGCAATTTTTTAAATAGTCACAAGACAAGTACAGATAGAAAACCTACCGGTGTTATTGCCAAAATAAAACTCCATATTTCTGCCAATTGTACATACCCCTATGACATCTGGTGGTGAAAAAACCACCCTCTTCATTGAAAGGATCTTCTTGGGGTTGGAATTTTCTAAGAATTTGTCTTGGTGAAATCAACCAACCAGAGGAACCCAACCAACTAGAATGTGTCTTTGAATCAAAGTTGGTTCACTTACTTTGGGTATGTCATCAAGAAAGACTAATTTCTACAAAAGGACATCATATTTGGTAAAGAAAAAAACCCAGCAAAAACAAAGGAAACTTGCAATGAGATGAACTGACACAATAGCCACACGGTGAACTCAGACAATCTGATGGGGTAGTACTTCATTCTGTTATACATAAGTTTGTGTTGAGTCAAAGCCAACTTGGTAGCAACAAATGACTGCAACAATATGTACATGGATTCTACCCCCATTTTTGGTCACTCCTGGTAAAGGCATGCATACACAGAACCAAGCCAGGATTCCTCTCACTGGTACATTCAGACCTTCAGAGGGGATGTCAGGTGTTTGTGACCTGCTCTGAGTTTCTGGAAGGCGCTGGGCTAGACTACGGCACAAACCTTGATCCTGTACATCTCCCCCCTCGAGACTTCATGCTGAAGAAGACAGTCTCACAGAGAGGAAGCTTCAAGTACTTGGTCTGTTGTTATCTTATTCTAGAGATGCCTCCTACAAGAGCTCAGGTGATTTATTTCCAAAAACCCGGCCATTGAACATCCTATGGAATACAGTTCTGCTCTGACGCATATAAAGTAGGTGTGAGTTGATCCTGACCCAGCAGAAACTGGTTTGATTTTGTTTTGCAGTGTCAGTCTGGCGGTTACACACCCAGCTCTGTAACCATGGAGGTTAAAGGAAGAACAGAGATGCCCAAAAGGACGATAACATTTGAGCTTCTTCCCTTTCAGCTTCTAATAGAAGAGCATGATGACAGTTTTGCATTTTCCCAAAATGAAGCCTTCAATCAGGTCAGATCCCTGACCAAGAAACAAGGAACAATGAATATAATAGCTAATGAACACTGGCTTTTTAAATAATTTATCAACAATTTATCAAATTAACAATGCTCTGTTTTGCTATGCTTTCAGTGTGTTTCAATAGCACCTTTCAAGTTGATGCAAGCTTTTGGTAGGTCATCAGACTCCCTGAGTGAATGACCATGCCGTTTTTGCTGTGTAATGGCCACCCTGGAGAACAGTTTTGTCTGACAGTGATGGTAAGTGATGATGATAAGTCAACTTCCTATAACATATACACAGCATTAGAAAACAACAGGCTTCTGTAAAGGGTTCTTATGGGATTCTCTAGATGTGGGAATGCTTTATAAGTGAGAGCCTTAGAGGGTTGACGAGAAATAGCTGGACAATATGAAATGCTGTCATCTGCTCCCACCGCAGGAGATGAAAGGGATCAGATCCCAGTACCCTGTCACCATATCCATCCCCTACGCTGTGTGCCACCAGATGTTGTCTCTTCTCCTCCCTCTTAATGACCTGCCCCCATGAAAGTAGCCAGGATGAATAATGACAGCTAACTTAACTATTGGGTGGCTGTTGTGTGGTGCCACAGAGAGGCTTTAAATTCATAGCAACTCCATGTGACGGACGACAAGTGTTTGTGAGGTTACCGTCTTCAGGGGGACAGGGAGCCAGTCCTCTGCTCTCCCCAAACCACTGGGTAAGTGTGGACCACCAACCTGCTGGGTAGCAGCTGACCTACTAGCCTGGGCATCTTACCCCACATGCAGCAGCCACTCAGTGTCTCACATGCTTATAAACAATTCTTATAAAAGCCCCATTGTATTGATGAGACTATGGAAGCACAAAGGGCCTAAGTAATTCAGCTACATAACAAAACCAGCAGGATCAGAAGAGGTCTCTAAAGGCAGGTGAGCAGGGACCACCTGGACTAGGGCTTGCCCCACCAGGAGACATGGCGTCCCCTCACTGACCCATAGCGCTATGGGAGCCAGCACTGGAGACACTGTGCGGAGAGTGGGCCAGGTCTGCCCTGCACACAGCGGGGTGAAATGGGAAGGGAGTGCAGTAGGGCTGCAAAGGAAGCAAAGTAATCAAGTCCCCGAGGAATCCAGAAAATAGACTTCTGACTCAGGGGGCAGGGCTTGGCACCTCATCAGACTTGATTGGAAAACATACATAATGGTCAACAGACAGACCTGGAACTATTATTTTGTTTTTGTTTTTGTTTTTCCTTATTTTGATTTCATTTTGTTTGTTTAGGGTTTTTGTTTGTTCTTCTTTTTCTTTCCCCCTGTGTTGATCTCTATAAGACATGGAGGACAAGCAATCCCAAGAAGAAAATAATGGGACATGCAGTTCTGGCAGGGAGGGTGACTTGGGACAAGAGGGATGAAGAGGGGGAGTGGGGAGCCAACACACTCAGGGATAAGGAAACAGCAGGAGACCTAACTGGTGGTGAGGAGGGCAGAGAATGCCTGGTGGGGTTGGTCAGTGCAATGTATTCAAGAGGAATTACTAAGAGACATATGGAGGGTGAGCATGGTAGTAGGACAGAAAGAAATTGAAAGGAAATAGAGGAAAGAAGTAGGAGGCAAAAGACACTTATAAAGGTGTATCTATAGGCATGTATATATGTAAATATATTAGTTTTTAATGAATGAGATAGAGGTCAATGTACATGAGTTTATATGTTAAATATTAAGATAGCAGACAGAGTTTGGGCTTCTACTCAAGGCATCCCTTAGCACAAGAACAATTTGTTCTAATACCCTCGCACTCGTTGATACTCACCTTTCCTACACTATTGCTGAAGATGAAACGGGTGCATAAGCAACTTTGGTGAAGAAAGTGGATGGTGCAAGGATATCAAAAGAGGTAGCTTCTGGTGTCTCAAAGACTCGACATTAGACAAGCAGCCATCCAGCAGGGAAGCAAATAAGTCCACATGGATAAAACACACAAGCCTGTGTGATCATGAGGCATCGACAGGGTCAGGTATCAGGCATCAAAAGGTCTAAAAAAAACAATTATATCAATGTGAAAGAATGGGGTTGGAGTGGAGACCCAAAGCCCATCTCTAGACAATTGGACAGAAGGGTTACAAAGAAAGGACAATTCAACCAAAGTACAGTATAGCACCAAAGAAATACACATCATTCCTCTAGTTTCTGAATACTTCCTCTCCTCCTTCCCTCCTCCTCCCACTGCAATGACCCAAGTTTTACCTTACAAATCCAGCTAGACCAGGGTATACACATTGATACAGACAGCTCTTGACCCACGGAATTCAGGGCAGATAAAACCCTCAGAAACAGTAGTGGGACTAGTGATATCATGAGGGTGGGGGCAGGCTGGGTGAGGGAAAGGGGGAGTCCATCAAAAGGTTAGATATATAGCCACCACCACCCCCCAGGGGAACAAATAACAGATAGGTAGGTGAAGGGAGACAGTGAACAGTATAATATATAACTGATCAAGGTTTCATATGGGAGGGAGAACTGGGGAGGGAGGGGAAAAAGAGAAGCTGATACCAAAGGCTCAAGTAGAAAGAAATTGTTTTGTAAATGTTGATGGTAACATAGGTACATGTGTGCTTAATACCAGTGAATGGAGGATTGTTATAAGATTTGTAAGAGTCCCCCAATAGCATAATTAAAAGGGAAGAGGAATCAAAACAAACAAACCGTAAAGCCACCAGACTCACTGGTCTGATTAGCTTGGCAGGGGCCCTGGGACTGTGCCCTTTACCTTGCACACCTGGAGCGGAACCCACCTGTGCAGACCCCGTTCAGCCAAACAGCACACCGGTCTGACAGCGAGTGAGCGTTGACAGCACCCCATGTAACTTGTGCGACCTTGTGAGACTGAAAGGGCAGCATTTGCTCAGAACATAGTAGCCAGAGACCAGAAGGCACCAGAGCAAGGGGCAAATGGAAAGAGGGAAGCCACAGAGGAAGTGGGCACAGGGTTGCCAAGTTGTGAGGAAGACAACCAAGGGCATGAAACAAAGAAGACAATGATGATGATGACAATGGCAGGGGAGTCTGCTGTTTACCTTTCACTGTTTGCAAGCACCGCCCTGACAGCCAGTGGAAGAGTCAACATTGACATCGTGCAAATGAAAGTTTTATAGACGCCCGACATGCAGCCAAATGAGTGCTACAGGAAGTATAGAAACGAGCTCGTTTGCCCACAGAATAAACCGATGAACCGGCATGGCGCCCTTGGTTCTATTGCTTGGAAGCCGCGGTGTGATGGTGTGTACCCCGCCGCTGGTCTCTTCCTCGTCTCCAGATGTGCTCTCCTGGCTTCCCAGCGGCACGGAGAGAGGGGAACCGCCTGCTCGCTCTCTGCGCTCGAAACAGATGTTCACTGAGTCCTTTTGTCAAGTTTCTTATTTCTCTCTCACGTGTTGGTCTGACCACGAGTAATAAGAAGCTCTGGGGGCCCAGAGAAAGAAAGCTGAAATTCTGCTCCCAGAGAGAGAGTTGCCGTTTTCGAAGAAGTCCGAAGGCACAGTTCCCCACTGTCGTGTTGAGTCCTTCTGAGTCACTACAGACCCTGATGGCAGCAGTCCAATGTTCCATGACCGCCACCACCAGGCTCCCCTCCGTGGATAGACTGAGGCATTTCAAAGGGCACTCATTGGCTCGAATCCCTGGCCCCTCTAAGCATGCATACTAGTCATGTTCAAGTGACCTCTGGCTTGAACCTTGCAGATGCAACAAATACATCAAGACTGCAAGCTCACATCTTTAAAAAGTCAAGGTTAAAGCCAGCAGTGACCGACCGTGGCACTGTGTTTTGTTTGTGTTAAGAAATGCCGTTGGTTTACAGCTGGGATGAGGAGGGGAGTGGAGAGGAATAAGCCCTTCTGTTTGGGCTGCGTCATGTCACCACATCCTCAAAGCCCGTGGTTGCGCAACCCCCGCGGTGCCATCTGTTGGCTCTCCATGGGCCAGACAGGAAATAGAAAATGTAAACTTTGATTGTGGTGTGGAAACAAGGACTGCGTGGTAAACTGACACTCTCCATGGGTTTTTTCCACAGGTGAAATGGGTTTATAGGATTTCCAGGCTGTGATGCAGGGGTGCTCAAACTTTTTAAACAGGGGGCCAGTTCACTATCCCTCAGACCATTGGAGGGCTAGACTATAGTTTAAAAAAAAAAAAAGCTATGAACCAATTCACTGCAGGCTGGGATAAGTTGGCTGCTAAGCAGGACAGGCAGCAGGGGCAAAAACAAAAACAAAAACAAAAACCCGGCAGGCCGGATAAATGTCCTTGGCTGGCGCATATGGCCCGCAGGCATCCTTCATAAAGCACACTGCCACACCTTTCTCCTGTGGTTCAGCTGGTGGTTTCAAACCCCTGGCCTTCTGATTAGCAGCCCAGCACATTAACCACAGGATCACCAGTGCTTCTAAGGGATTAAAGGGGAAACCCATTAAGCCTGGCAAAGGACTACTTTTTCTGCACCCCCTAATTAAACAGCAGCTATTATATGAGACCAACCACCCTAACAGCAATATATTGAAAGGACCCAACTATGAAAGAAGCGGGAGCATATCTGTGTCCAAAAAAGCATGAAGTTCAGCCATCCCCCCCAAAGAGTGTGTACTTTGGCTGTCAATTGTTCCAACTGCAGGAAGCTCAGCTCTAGGAAAATATCATGAGGAAGAGTTTGTGCCATGCCATCTGCACCCTCGGGTTTCACGGCTGTGCTGAGAGAGAAAGGGTGGCCAGGAGGTGCCTCTCTGGGAGCGACAGCAGAGCCAGTAGCAGGAAACAGCTGGCACCGCCTTGGGCATGTGTAAGGGGGCGCCCTCTTCCCTCTGGGGTCATTCTGCAGCTTTGACTTTTCATGGCCTCTGTTGACCCCCATCATCTCTTAAAGGCTGCCTCAAGGTGTCTGCAGCTGTGCTTCAGTGACCCCTTAGCATGGGTTAATTGATCAATTTATTGTCATGTGAGTCCACACCCAATCAGTCAGCAGCAGGGGAGAGGTCCCGGGAAAAGAAAAGGGAATGTATTTTTACATCCCTTTCCTACATTCTTACAAAGTAAAAATACATTGTATTCTTACAATGCTCTCTGGAGTCTCATCAAGGAACCCCGAGCTCTCTGCACTGCTCATGTCTCACTCTGTCCGATGCCTTATGCAATGCCAGGGACTTTGATGTGTGCTGCGAGAAACTTACCTTATCTTAGGTCTTTTCCAACAGCAGTTGTATTTCTTACTCTGTGTGAACGTTTCCAATTTAAAATTTCCATTGAGGTGGAAATTTAATATATATAAGTATATATGTCATATGTAATTATATATTATGTATAAATTGTATTATATAATGCCTTTATATATAATTCTTCCTGCTACTGTCAAATTCTTCTTCCCTTCTTTTCAAGGTATTATTCATGGTGAAGAACATTTTCTTATGTTTATTTATGGGTTATTTTGTTTGGGCCTAGAAGCTGATCCTGGGCTTTGTCTTGTTGTCCTTCATTTTTCAAAATGATTTGTAGTCTTTGCCTGTCCACTTAAATTTTGAAATTTTGAAGTTGGGACAGTGATTTCAGATGCATGAGGTAATGTTTCGAAAGGACAGCAGGACTCAAATCTAATTCTCCACACAGAGATAGGCCATAATAGCATTACTATCAAACCATTTGCTTTCTGCTTTGTTTGTAAGGCAAGAATGAAATGAAAGGTCGGGACACACGAATTTGGAACTGCAACTACAATGCCCTTCACGTTATCTTTTAAATTTTTCCCAAATGCTTTCATAGGACTGCACCATCATTTAATCGCCCTATGAAGTGGATAACGCCCTGCTGGTAGTGTTCCATACTCAACTCCTGGACAAAAGGAGGGCTCTTCACAGGCTTTATGTCCACCAGTTCCTCCACAGGAGAAAAATGGGATGATTCCAGGCTTGGAAATCCTAGGGAATCCTTCGACTCTGATCTAGGTAGCTCTATGTTGATATTGACCTGACAGCAACTGGTTCTGAATTTCTAAAGTGACGAGGGCAAATAGTCTATTGCTGCTTTGTCTATACAACAATCGAAGTCCACAAAAGAAGGAGCAAGCCACGCTCGAAATCATACAGTTCTGCATAAACAGAGCCGTGCTTTCCAAAAACGTCTGGCATCTGCTTTCCAGAGTCAGGTTTAGTTTACTTCACACCTGGGAATTCAGTCCCTGGGAGGCACAGTGAATTGCTCAACTGCTCACAAAAAAGATTAGCTGTTGGAACCCTCTCTGAGTCACTTGGAAAGACAACCTGACGAAGAACTTCCCCTTAGTCTCAGCCTCAACAATCCCACAGGAAAGTTCTGCTGTGCACCTAGAGGGCTGCCAAGAGTTAGCATCAGCCTGATGACAACTAAAAACACCTGAGGAGGAAAAGATAGTTGCCGAGAAACTTCCAGTCTTTCTGTTCAAGAACCATCTACCACTTCGAAACTGTCCTCATACTCATAAATTTGCTGCAAGTCTTTCAAATAGGTATAAATCATAGTAATTATTGAGAAAAGAAACAATGTAGTTTAAGTGTTATTAAATTCAGAATAGTTTTAAAAGACAACACATTTTTCTCCTAGACAGAAAAGGGTTAAGAACCATTGCTGTTAAAACTAAGTTTGTCAAGGAACGCAGGAGCAAAGAACTCCACAAACTCAGTGAGATAGAGTAGCAATGTCCGTTCTCTCTCATGCTCATACTTCTTAAAGGTTGGCTAAAGACTGTTCGACATCTTCTCTCCTAGGACAGACTGATCCATCTGCTGCCATCTGGAACAGTTCCATGGACTATGGCAAAGAGAAAGACCGTGGTGATCCCTCAGTGGTTCTTAAAGGCTCTGCCAGGAACTGCTGCACATGACTTCTGCTAACATTTTGGCACTGGTCCATGCAAGTATCGTGGCTTTCACGAATGTCAAAAGGGCCTGAAAAGACAAGGAAAACTAGGAATATATTGGTGAGCACGGCATAGTAACCACCACCTTAGTAATTCAGTATGCAGTTACAGAAAATTGTAGGAGGCTGGGGTGGGGGGAGGAGGAGGAAGAGCAGGGGAAAGGGGAGCGCTGGGGGCATAGGGCATGGAGGCGAGGCATGATTTATGTCTTCACAGTGCAGACCCCACCATGGCGGGCCAAACTTGGGAGCAATGAGACCACATGGAGCAACACAGGAACAGAGTCAACCACAAGACCAGCCTCAGCCAAAGCCAAACTGAGCCCCTTCCTAGAAATATGTGCTACAGAGGACAACACTGAACCTACAGGTCAGGGAGAGGGGCCATCGTGCCAGGCCTATACAGAGGCAAACCAAGAAGGAAAAAGAAAGAGTGGGGCTCTAGACCCCATATCAGTACATCTAGCCCTGAAGATGATGTCCCTGCATGGAGATGCTAAGGCTCAGATAGGATGGTGGGACCAATAGCAGCTCAAAACATGATGACACACCCCCCCACACCCCTGGAGCATACCACAACAGAGAACAATACTGGGGACCCATGGTGGGGAGTGAGTCCAGTCTGACCCCCAGGCCACAGCGGGGTGAACCAAGAAGGGAACACAATGAGCTGAAACAAAGTCACAAAGTCCCGGAGGAGCCCCTCCAAAGAGATTTCAGGCTAAAAGGGGCAATTCCTGGAACCCCCCTAGGTCTGAAGGGGAGATAGTCATAAAATCAGTAGATAGACCTGGAATTATGTATGATTTTTCAGGGGGGTGTTGCTAGTTTTTTGTTTCTTTTTATTCAAGCTTTTGTTTTCCTTTTGCGTTGTCGCTGTTATTGTTGTTTTGCCTGCCTATATAAAGTAGGCATGAGAAGCAAGCCTGAGGAGAGAGCAATGTGACTGGTGGTTCTGGAGGGACTTGAGGGGAGGAGGAGGAGGCAGGCGAATGGAACAGTGAGCAAGCAACGGCATCCAGAGGGGAACAACAAGGAAATTAAAATCAAAAATGAGGAGGACGCAGAGATCCTGGGAGTGATGGAGCGACAGCAATCTAGCTGAGAGGACTAACAAAGAGACATAACCAGGGCGAGCATGATGGTGGCGCAGAAGGAAGGTAAAAGGAAACAGGAAAGCTCTAAGAAGCAAAACTCTATATAGAGGTATAAACATAGATGTATACATTTGTAAATATATTAATTCATAAAAATAGAAGTATTGGCCTAAGTACATACACTTATATGGTAGTACACGGAGGAAGTGGACAGACTTTGGGCCTCTGCTCAAGCCTTCCCTCAATGCAAGAACACTTTGGTCTAACATTCTGTGATGCTCACCCTCCTGACATGATCGCTGAAGACAAAATGGGTGCATAAGCATTTTGGAACCACTGCCACTCCCTGGGAGAAAAATGAGGCTTTCTGCTCCCAAAAGAGTTCCAGCCTCAGAAGGCACACAAGCGTTTCTATCTTGTCCTACAGAGTCAGTGTTCATCAGAATGGGCTCTGTGGCAGAGTTCCATTTGAGTTTAAAGACCAGGAGTTTTGAAACAATTTTAAAGACTCGTTTTCAGCCAACACATTTTATACCTTCTGTTATCTTCCTACCAAGAAAGGCAAAACAACAGAAACGGCATCCTTTTCGATCTGTATTTTATAACCCATCTCAGAGAACACAAGTTAAACATTGGAAGCAGGTAAAGTGACAAGAGATTCTTTGTTTTATTCATAGTTGGATGACCAGGGATGTGGAGTTCCATCCCTTGGTGGTTACTCAGGTTTCGGTTTGAGAAGCACTGATGGAATACAGCATATAATTCTTTCTGCATTTTGATTTCAGTGTCACCATGATAAATGTTTTCCCCCCTCACTTACCTGTACATTTTCATGCCCTTTCCAAGTAGCTGTTTTGATTTGAAAAATCAAATCTTTTTGCACTCAGGCATTATCCATACATGGCTGTTGATGTCAATTCAGTCAATCATAACAACCCTATACCATAGAGTCGAACTGCCCCCATTGGGTTTCAGTGACTGTACATCTTCATGAGAGCAAAAATCCTCATGTATCTCCCTCAGAGATGCTGATGGGTTAGACCCTCAGACCTCGTGGTTAGCCATTAAATTCCTAACCAATATGCAACCAACTAATCCCAAAGAGTCACGGTCTAAATTTTTGAGCTGTTCAAAATGACCATTTTATTTCTTTCATGATTAAATGTTCTCCCTAAATCTAGCAAGCGAAACTATACTTGAGTAGCCTTTCTCTAAGCATGATTCACAAAATACTGAGTTAGGGGTCTCATTGGGTACCCATGGAAAATGCAGACTTGCAGTCTTACACCAGCTTTTGCATAATTGTGATGTGGGGCCAGGAAGCTGTCACTTCCATGGGCCCTCCAAAGTGACTTTTGTGCACACTGCAGTCTGAAAAGTGCTGCTATGGAATGGTCCACTGACCAAAATTCCATATTCTATGAAGAGGAGTAGAAACTAGAGGTAATGAAGGAAAAGGTGAAGACACTACTGAATGTACTCATTTCAAGGAAGATCATGTTCCTTTGCAGTTCTGCTGTCTGTGGAGGACAATGAACTCTGTCAGAGAAGTGGTGGATAATTTGTAAGTGTCCTGACCATGTTGGGAAACAAAGTAGGAATTGAAAGTTATGAAAGTCATCCAAAATTATTCATATCATAAAATTACTAAGCCTCTGCCCAGAGTTTCAAGCCTATTTCTATTTTATCAAGGATCAATATTGTTCATCTGAAGGGTGTTTGCTCAGCTCCTTATTAACTCTCTACTCAAATTGGTTTTGCGTTTTCCTCAGTTATGAAATTTACTCCCTTGCCAAGCTTTAAAATTATATTTGCTTGAAAGGTGAGGTGCACCATCTGCTCTTATAGAGGTGACAGTGCAAATTCAAGTTTTAACTGGAGTCCGTGGTGAAATGGCCCAGTCCAGAGTGAAGCATGGAAAAGACAAGGTCAGCCTGGAATGTCATGCTGTGCCACAAAGGAAGACAGGCCTCAAAGGCTTATGGGTACACAGCATAAGAGACAAGATGAGAGAGATTGAGGGTGCCACCAAGGAAGTTCTTAAAACATCATAACAAATGTATAACTCTGAATTGGATCCTGGACTGGGAAAATTAGTAGCCATAAAATGACATTACTAGGGCAATTAACAGCATTCAAATATGGATATAAATTAAATTCTAATGTTGTATCATGCTCAATTTTGTGGTTTTGTTCATTGTAGTTTGATTACACAATGTCCTCTTTCTTTGGAAATAGATACTGAAATATTTTGGGGGTGGGAAATTGATGGTCATCAAATCAATGCTGATGAACAGGTGGCCCTCTAGGACACTGCAGAACTATTCCTGTGAGTTTCTGAGCCTGTCACTCTTTACGGTGGAAAGCCCTGTCTTTCACCTAAAGAGTGGCTGGTGGCTTTGAACTGCTGACCTTGCAGTTAGCAGCCCAACAATTAACCACTCTGTCATGTGGGTTCCCTATTTAGAGACAAAATGTTCAAAGTGGTTCAAAACACAGACATAAAGAATGCTAACGCAAATGCAGCTAATGTTAATAATTCATACAATTAAGGGAAAGGATGCAAATATTCTTTACATTATACTTGCAACTCTTATGTAAGTTTTGATATCATTTCCAAATAAGTGTTTAAAAACACTTATAGAAAAATATCAACCAGATGTAATGCATAAACCTTGCTTTTACTTATTTTATTATTTAAATCATTTTATTGAGGACTCCTACAGCTCTTATCACAATCCATACATACATACATTGTGTCAAGCACATTTGTACATGTGCTGCCATCATCATTTTCAAAAAAATTTCTTTCTACTTGTGCCCTTGGTATCAGCTCATTTTCTCCCCATTCCAAACCTCCTTCATGAATCTTGATAATAAATTTCTTTTTTTCATGTTTTATACCTAACGCTGTCTCTCTTCACCCACTTTTCTGTTGTCCATTCCGCTGTGAGTGGGATTATATGTAGATCATTGTGATCAGTTCCCCCTTCCTCCCACCACCTTCTCCTTCCCTTCCCTGGTATTGCTACTCTCATTATTGGTCTGAGGAGTTTATCTGTCCTGAGTTTTCCAGCTCTTATCTGTATCAGTGTACACACTCTTGTCTAGCCAGATTTGTAAGTTCTAATTGAGGTCGTAAGAGTAGGAAGAGACGGAGGCAATAACGAACTAGAGGAAAGTTGTATGGTATGTCTCATTGGTACTATATTGCACCCTGACTGGCTCATCACTTCTTTGGACCCTTCTTTAAGGAGTTGTCCAATTGTCTACAGATGAGTCTGGTCTTCACGCTACACTTCCCCTCATTAGTATTGATATAACTTTTTGTTCTCGGTCTTTAATCAGGTATCAGGAAACCTGATCCCACTGACATCTCATGATCACACAGGCTTATGTGTTTCCTCTTTCATGTGGGCTTTGTTGTTTCTTAGATAGATGGCCACTTGTTTATCTTCAGCTTTTAAAATCCCAACAATTATATCTTTTGATAGCTGGGCACTGTCAACTTTCTTCACCACATTTGCTCATGTACTCATTTTTTCTTCAGTGATCGTATCAGAAGGGTGAGCGTCACAGAATGGCAAGTTATTAAAACAAGTGTTCTTGCATTGAAAGAGTACTTGAGTAGAGGCCTGATGTCTAGCTGCTACCTTAATAATTAACAAAAATATATGTACATAGATCTATTTCCATATCATTAGCTATAAATATATTTACATATGTATGTGCCTATATTTAGACCTCTATATATAAACTTTGCTAAACTTTGATAAAGTTTATATATAGTGTACTAGGACTCCTAGTACTTTCCTCTATTTCCCTTTACATTTCTCTTATCCCACTATCATGTTCAACCTTCATTAGAATTTCAGGAATTCCTCTTGGCTACATTGCCCTTGTTCAAGTTCCACCAGGCATCGTATGCCTCCCTTACCATCGATTTTAGATCACTTGTTGTTCCTCTTCCCCTAGAGTTATTGAAACCCCCTTCCTTTCTCCTGCCTATCCATCTTTTGTGTCCCCCAGGAACCATCAGTCCAATTGTTTGCTCCTCCCAATTGTTTATACTGCCTATCTTATCTAGATGGAAATGAAGAGATGATAGTAAGCACAAAATCAGAGAAAAAACAACAACAACAAAATCAATAACAAAAAAAGAAAAATCTGTAAATAGTTTATTTCTTAACTTTTAGGAGAGTTTTCAGGTCTACTCTAATGGGGTACCATACCTTGAACCCTAAACCTTGCTTTTAAACTGATCAAAACAAACTGGAAAAATGTTTAAGAAAATCAGGAAAGGTTGAACAGGGACTAAATATAATATGCAATCAAATGACACATTGCATTGGGTAAATCTGCTCCACAAGATCTCTTTAAAGTCTGAAGGGCATAGATAGCACTTTGTGTACTAAGGTGTGCCTTACCCAAGTCATGGGATTCTCAATCACCTTATATGCATGTGAAAATTGGCCAACAAATCAGGAAAACCAAAGAAAAGTTGATGCAGCTGAATTTTGGTGTTGGCACAAAGTACTGAAAGTAACGTAGGGCTGCTAAAAGCACAATGAGATCTGCCTTGGAAAATGTACAGCCAGAATTTTCTATAGAGAAAAGAGTGGTGAGACTTATCTTACATACTTTGGACAAATTATGAAGGAAGATAAATCCCTGAAAAAAGACATCATGCTTGCTCAAGTAGAAGAGCCATGGCATACAGGAAAATGATTAGCAAGATGGCTGCAACAATGGGTTCAGACATAGCAATTGTGAGGATGGCCCAGGACCAAGCATTGTTTCTTTCTGTTGTACAGTAGGTTGCTAAGAGTCAGAACCAACTCCATGGCACCCAAGAAGAGCACCCACCAGAAATAATTGTCATTATGTTGAATGTGATCATTGTACTCAAATAATGCTTAAGGCCATGTCATAGAGAGACATAAGAAAATATTTATAGGTAAAATTATAGAATATCTGGAACTTGCTTTACAATGTTCTAGGAGTGCCCAGAGCAGCTAATCTGCAGAGAAGACCATATGGCCGGGCCCACTATGAGACACAACATCCCTCACTGACTATAGCCCTACAGGGGATGACACTGGAGACACAGTCTGAGAACTGTGCTTGACCTGATCCCACCACACCGGACAAAACACTAAGGGAGGGCAAGTGAGCAGCCAGAGGATCAGAGCAAGGAAGCCCAGAGGGAGCACCAAAAACAGACTTTGACACCAGGGTCTGGCACCTCCTCAGACTCACCTGAAATATACTCCTAACTGCCCACGAACAGTCCTTGAACAACTTACAGACTTTTCTCTTTCTTTTCTTTTTTTGTCATTGTTGTTGTTGTTGTTATTTTCTGTTCTTTTGTTGCTTGGTTTTGCTCTGTCTTGTTTCTGTGCATGCTATTATTTCCACAGGTCTATCTAGATAAGATAGGCTGAATAAACAATCTGGAAGAGAAAACAATGGACTGGCAGCTCCAGGAGGGACATGGGAGAGGGGGAAGTGAGGGAAAAGAAGTGGTGCTAACAAACCAAGGGATAAGGAAACAGGAAGTGATCCAAAATCAGTGGTAAAGAGGGTGTAGGACACCTGGTAGGGGTTGATCAAGGGTAGTGTAACTGAGAGGAATTACTGAAACTCAAATGAAGGCTCAGTATGATATTGGAACAGGGGGAAAGTAAAAGGAAACAGAGGAAAGAACTAGGAGGCAAAGGGCATTTCTAGGCGTCAAAATTAAGGTATATACATATATAAATATATTTTACATGTGAGGATGGGAAATAGGTCTATGGGCATATGTTTATAGGTGTCATAAAAGGTAACAGATGGACATTTGGCCTCCACTCAAGTACTTCCTCACTGCAAGAATACTTTGTTCTATTAAACTGGCTTTCCATGCTGCTAACCTTCCTGACACAATTGCTGAAGACAAATGGGTGCATAAGTCAATGTGGTGAAGAAAGCTGATGTTGCTAGGCTATCAAAAGATATAGCATCTGGGATCTTAAAGGTTTGAAAGTAAACAAGCAGCCATCTAGCTCAGAAGCAACAAAGCCCACCGGGAAGAAGCACACTAGCCTGTATGACCATGAAGTGTTGAAGGGATCAGGGATCAAGCATCAAAGAACTAAAAATTACATCATTATAAATGATGGGGAGTACAGATTTGGGACCCAAAGCCCATCAGTTGGTGAAGCAACATCCCCTTACAGAGGACTTGCTGGAAGGACATGAGCCAGTCAGTGTACAGTGAAACAACAATGAAATATGCAACTTTCCTCTAGTTCTTAAATGCTTCCTCCCACCCAGTATCATGATCCCAATTCTATCTGACAAATCCAGTTAGACCAGGGGATATATGCTGGAACAGGAAACATGGGGAATTCGGGACAGATGAACCCATCAGAACCAATGGTGAGAATACAGATACTAGTAGGGAAGGTGGATTAGAAAGGGGGAATCAATTGCAGGGATCTACATATAACCTCCTCCCTGGCGTACGGATAACAGGGAATGGAGTGATGGGACATATCGGACAATGTACAATATGACAAAATAATGATAATTTGTAAATTACTAAGGGTTCACGAGGGAGGAAGAGTGGAAAGGGCAGGGAAATATGGGGAGCTAATACCAAGGAGGATGCTTTGAGAATGATGATGGCAACAAATGTACACATGTTGTCTGCATATGATTGATGTATATGTATTGATCATGATGAGAGTTGTGTGAGCCCCCAATTAAATGATTTTAAAAGGGGGGGGAGTGGCTGTGCAAATGGAACAAGGAAATACTGTAGATGTTAAAATCAGGAAAGGTTTGCATGAGGATTGTGTCCCCACCAAACTTATTCAATCTCAATCGTGAACTAATAATCAGAGAAAATCAATTACATGAAGAAGAATGTGGCATCAGGATTGGAGAAAGGCTTATTAGCCTGCACTATGCAGATAACACAAACTTGCTTGTGAAAGTAAGAACTTGTAGCACTTGCTGTTGAAGACCAAAGATCACAGTCTTCTGTGTGGATTACAACTCAATGTAAAGAAGATAACATCAAGATAAATGGAGAAAAGATTGAAGTTGTCAGGGATTTCATCATGTTTGTATCCACACTCAATGCTCAGGGAAGCAGCAGTCAAGATATCCAAGGGGAAAACAATTGCTCAAAACTGGGCAGTGTTTTGCTCTGTGCTACATAGGTTTATTATGAGTCAGAACCCACTCAATGACACCTTACAACAATCCATTTTTTAGAGAAAGATATGACTACCAGCTCCCACAAAAATATAGTGTCAGAAATCCCAAGAAAAAGGTCTATGCTGTTCTATAGAGTCACAATCAACTTGATGGCAATGGTTTTATTTTGTTTTGTTTGTCTGGGTTGATGCATTCTTTAGTGCCTTCATTGTGTGGGGCTGAACTTCTATCACTCTTTTAGACAATAGTAGGTTATGATCCCTAAGGTTTTCATTAAATACATCTCAAATGAAGATAACCATGTCTTTCTTATTGGTTTATATTAGTCAGAAAGCTACCCTGCTGTGTATGTAAAAGAAGCCCTCTGAGAGGCAGGAGAAGGGGTCTCAATCCCTGCAAGATTCAGGAGTGAAGCTTGTCTTCTGGACCTGAAATTCTTGTGTATTGAAACCACTGGATTCAGAAGAAAGCTCTACCCTCAGAAGAGCTGCAGCAGAACTAGAACATCGAGCAGAGTTATGAACTTTCCAACCCATGGAACAAGGAAAGATGAATGCCTTTGCGTAGGAGGAGAGCTTGCAGAATTTTGTTCTACATTTCTCTTCCACTCTAACCAGGACTTTCTAATGTCATCTCCGTAAGAGCAATTTGTAGCGGTAGCCAGGCACTATCTACTTCTTCTGATCTCAGGATTGTAGAGACTAATGTCCACATGCCGTTAGTCCGTTGGACTAATCATTTCTATGTATCTTCAGGTTTCTTCGCTCTTTTTTTTTTCCATCAGGAAGGAAGAGACCAATAGTTGCATCCTAAATGGCTAATCGTGACCTTTTAAGGCCCCACTGCTACCCACCAAATTAAGATACTACAGGATATAGTCTTTGTGGTCTATATTAAACCAATTGACATTGGTGTCCCCTAAGACTGTGGTCTTGAGCCCCAGGCTCAAATCCTCATTCCCTTGAGGTGTTTTGCTATGTCTAAAAAGGTTTAGTAACCCTACCCAGTGTGTGTTCCCTCATATTGGGTATATTTATAGCAAAAGTAAACACTCATGTACAAATATTCTCTGTCAAAAATATATATTTGTGGGTAGACTCCCCCCTCCCTCTCACATCCAGTCAACCTGTTTGTTTATCAATTCATAGATCATCATTACTGTCAAACGGTGTGTGACAGTATTTCCTACTGTTGCCATGAACCCTTGCATGTTTCCTAATGCCACAACCCTTTAATACAACTCCTCGTGTTGTGATGACCTCCCCCCCAAAACCATACAATTATTTTCCTTGCTACTTTACCACTGTCATTTAGCTACTGTTATGAATCAGGCGACCCCTCTAAAAGGGTTGTTCAATCTGCAAAGGGGTCTCAACCCACATGTTGAGAACCGCTGCTCCTCATGTCTTCCCCTGCCTCCATCATTTTTTACTGACCACCTTCTTATTGTCTATTGCCTTCCCTTTGACACATGTTAACAAGTGACTGGTTTTTAACCAGAAAGTGACCCGCCTTACCCCTCCCACACTTGGTGACCCTGAAAGTGTTTACTTTTGTGAGGAAAATCTTTGCTTGGTGTCTTACAATAGTGACTCACATAGTATTTGTCCCTTTATGATGGATTTATTTCTCTGAACATTATGTTCTCCAGGTTTATTTATCTTGTGGGACATTCACAAGTTCATCTTTATTCTTTAACATTGTATAGTATTTCATGGTGTGTCTGTGCACACCATAGTTTGTTTTCCAGTCTCCCACAGATGGACATTTAGATAGTTTCATCTTTGGACCATTGTGAATTTCACTGTATTTCAATGAACATGGCTGTGCATTTGTATGTTCGTACTGTGGCTCTTCTTGAAAATATATCCTCCATGGTAATGTTGAAAAATGGCCAAGATCAGAACGCATTAGGAATCGATGAAGTTGCCTAAAGTGTGAAAACAGAAACATGAAGAAAATGTACAGGGGGTGAAGGGAAAGAGAGACAGGTAAGGTGAAGAAATGGAGATAACTCGTAAGAAGAAAAGACAGTGCTGTACCACCAAGTTTCACGGTTATAGTTTAATGAGAAGTAGTTTGTGCCCACAAAACCATGTAATGCAATCTGTTCTCCATAGAAATCCAGCGTTGAGAGGGGGCCTGTTAAAGCAGTGCTGACTCTGTATAAAATGTGTGAACCTGTTGAAGAACCACTTGCTATTCTCCACATGTCTCATGAAGATTTAAAAGAATGTGCCATAATTTCTGTGTAATCATGCCATCCATGGCTTCCTCGACCTTTTGTCTGATTCCCCAAGAGTATTTCTTCAGCTAACCTTCATTTCTGAACTCAGTCATGAAGGCATGCATCACTTACTATTAAAACCACCTCTTTTTACAACATTGTTTCCAATTTCTCTCTCCTACTTACTGTCTAAAGAAAAGACACCTTTCTGAAGTGTCCCCTTTCAAAAACACTTTTCCTAGATACTATAACTGCTTAGGCTTACATAGCTAGTTATGGGTTCCACTTGTGATGGCTTTTCCTCTGGGGGAGGTTTCTTTGTTGAAGCAAGGGGACAATAAATGTGGCATTGCTTTTGTGATGTCCCTTTGTTTGCTCACGTCTTTTCATGCTCTGAGGGGCATTGGATGAACATCTACAGACATGGAGTTAGGAGAACTAAGTGTTAACTGCAGGACACAGACATAATTTTATTGTCTATGATTTGATTAAATTCTTCAGCGTCCCAGGTCTTCTGTTTCCTCCCGTGCTTTATTAGTTTCCTATTGCTGCTGTAACAAGCTATAAAAAAAATTGTGACAGGCTACAAAAAAATTAGTGAACTAAAATTTATTCTGTTAGAGTTCTGGAAATCTGAAGTCAAAAACAGGCCTCACTGGGTTAAAATCAAGGTGTTGGTGGGTTCTTTCTGGTCTTAAATTTTATAATATAAAATATTTAGGTCCCATGGGATGCTCTGCTTCTTCCCAGTGGACTTAAGTGACATGTCACTTAGATGATTGTTTTTAAGACAAGCCTTTAAGATACCAGAAACTATTTTTTTTCTGACAGTGCTAAAGGCATTTAATTTTAACCACACCTGCAATAATCCACTTTCCAATGCACTGTACATGATAGCAAAGCTATTTACACCCCTGGTGGATGGTCAGAGAGAATCTACCACAGACTTAATCCACATATATTTTCCCCCTTCACTTTGTTTTTGTTTTGTTTTTTTAACTGAAACAACATTTAAATGAACCAACAGGGAGCTCTAATGACATGACCTAACTATGTTTTAAACTAACAATATTTGTTATAATTAACTTTGCAATGATCCCTGTCTGATAACAAGGATTTTCCTATCCCGCAACTACAGTCAGAGGGGATTCACCTGAGACATAATCCATGTGTGGAGCCTGCAAATGACTTTGGAGCTTCCACTGTCCCCCATGACCTTCTGCACACCGGGTTTCACAATTGCATCTCTGATACTCTTCCCTCTTTGGATTGGGATTGTATTATTTACAATTCTTGGATCACACAGGCTGGTGTGCTTCACATGGACTTAGTTGATGCTTCACTTAGATGACAGATTCTTTGAGCTTGAAATCTTTAAAGAAACAGAGGGCACATTAGAACCACCAACATTTTGGGTTATCAGTCAGGCCCCTTCACTGCTACGATGAAGGCTCCAGAAACAGAGGCAAAGGAGAGCAAAATAACCTGAACAGAATCGTATAACCAGCACATGAACAATTGAGAACTTGAAAACAAGACCATCTGGCCCCAGAGACTCTACATTTAGTGGCTGCACAGTTCTCTCAAAGCACATATAACATAATCTCCCCTACATGAAAATTCAGCCTCGAATGCGATTCTGTCCACACAGCACTATCTGACTCAGCTATAAAAGGTGTAAAGTCTTGAAGAAACACTTCTTATTTTCCATGTGTCTTAGTTCCAGGTGTCCTTTGGCACTGGAAAAAGGCCCCTCTGTATTCCCCGACTCAGGGAATCAAAAGAATACTTGGATTCTGCGCACACACGCACACACACACACACACACACACGGACAGAGGAAGTAATTTAAACAACATAACCCTATTAACACTTTGGTAACAGTTTGGTAGTCAGGAGTCTGGCTTCCCTGGACTAAAATCAAGGATCTGTGCATTTTTTCTGGAAGACAGACTTCTGTGTTCAGTAGCATGTCATTTTTAATAACATGATTCGAAGTAGAGAGATTCATTTTCACATTCTTAAGTGTGCCCTAATTTTCTTTAAACTTCTAGAGTGGCAGCATCCAATAGAGATAAAATGTGAGCCATATATGTAATTTTGAAATACTGTCACATTAGCAAATAAAAAGAAACCAGTAAAATTCAATAAGATTTTTAACCCAATATATGTACAATGTCACCTCAATACATAATTAATAGGAAAGCAGTTTAATGTGGTATCTGACATTCTTTCTTGGCACCAAATCTTTGAACTCTGGTGTGAGATTTACAACCAAGAGCATCTCCATGCACACTCACCACTTTGCCTGTGCTCAGTAGTCACTGGTGTGTGTGGTCGGATGCTCTAAAGGGTATTTCTCTTTTACCAAAAAAACAAAACTTTATGATTCTGAAGGCCTCAAAAGCTTAGATATTCATAAGAACTTATCACTTAGTTTTGGAATAGCCACTTAAAAAGTGAACCATCACTTTTAAATTATTTTATATAACAGTCAAGAAAGAAAAAGGATGATTTCTATCCTTTTAGACATGTGTTGAATTTTACACAAATTTGAAATCAATATTCTTAAATCATCAGAGCACAATGTAAGCAAAATTTCTCTCCTTTTATCGAAGTCCATCTATTAAGGATAATATTAGTGTCCAAAAAAGGAATTCAGGCTCTTATGGCCTTGATCCAAGGTAGCTATTGCCTAATAAGCATTTTAAACCATTTAGAATTGAATCTTTGCAGGGTGTACCATCAGTACTTTATCCTACAGGCATTTCAATATTTACTAATAGGATAAAAGTATCTAGGCTGACATAATAAGGAGACTTGATGATGGTGTTGGTGCACATTGAGCTTCCTTCTGCAAGGTCAGCAGTTTGAAACCACCAGCTGTTCCAAGAGAGAAAGATGAGACTTTCCACTCTAGAGAGTCTCAGAAGCCATAGGGAAAGGCTACCCTTTCCTATGGTTGCCATGGGTTGGAATCAACTTAAGAGCACTGAGTTTAGTATGGTTTGTGTTGTATTGGGTTTAGATGGGATGGCATTATTAACTCAGTGGAGGGAAAGACATTTATGCTTGGGAATCTGAGATTCCTGGTTGAGGCTGTAACTATATTGTAGAACTCTAAGACCCAACACTAGGAACCCATCCCATAAATGTAAGATTTAGACAGAACTCAATAAAACTATTGTGTTAGCTTGGGTAGACCAGAGAAACAAATTCACACACAAGCATATGAATAAAGGGGAAAGGTTTATGTACAAGAGGAATGGAACATTGAGAAAGCATCCCAACCCAGTCCAGTCTAAGGTTATAAATCCGATATTAGGCCATATATCTGATACCAATATATAAAGTCTACTTCTGACTCACAAAGCACATGCAATGACCTGGACAATCACAGGCCAGTGGATACAGAAGCATCCTGGTATCCAGTGGCAATAGAAGCATCCTCTTGCTGGCAGAGGTCTCCCCATGGCTTCTCATTCCAGGACTCAGGGTCCATCAGCAGAATCCATTGGTGGTAGAAGCATTTCAGCACTGATAGGGGTCTCCCCATGGCTTTTCTAGCCCCAGAGCCTTGGTTCCATCAGGGTAAGCCCATGTAGCTTCTCCTCCAGCTCCTTCAATATCCAGGAATCAAGATCGATCAGTATGCTATCATCTCATCTTGTCAGTAGTTCGTCTCCAAGGAAGTGAATCTATATCCCCTCACTTTCAATAGGAAATACTGTGAAATTTCTCAGAATTCTCAGAGAAAGCCATGCCCACACAGAGACTTCACTGACTATCTCCAGATTGACAGGCTACACTCCACCTCTACACTCCCAATCATGAAATTGACATCAAAAGTACATGACCGCCACACCTGTACATGTGGTAAAGAGCTGTATTGCTCAAAGCAATGAAAGGCCTACACTCTAAAGTTGCTTTTAGTGACATTATTTTTCATACTGCAAAAATGCACATCATTATTTAGGAAACAAAATTGCAGTACATACTCATTTCCTGTCAACAAAAACATAGCAACCAGCTGGTATATGATTCATTTTTTACATAAATAGTTTGAATTTGTTTTGACTTGTGTGCCAACTGTTCCAGAGTACATTTTGGGAAAAGGGAGTTTACAATAGTAAAGGGTAAATAATGAGTAGCCTGCTTAATATTGACCTGTTACTGTCAAATAAATAGTTTTGTCATTCACTTGTTATTATGCTAGAAAGGCATGAATCGTTTCCCTCCTCTCATAAATATATTCTTTTGCTCACAATGAAAACTGCCTCATTGTTTAAATATGCATGACTCAAAGTATAAATTGTAATCATATAATCAAATCTATCTTTTCCTGAGACTGTAGGCATTCCAAAAAGTAGAGATATTAAGTAAAGATACATCACCTATCATTCATGCTGTTATTCTAGAGATAATTTGTGATGTCCACTTCTGACATGATGAAGTAACTTTTTTAAACTAAGCAAAATACACTGGGCAAAACGAAATAAAAAACATCTATGTGAGGATCCCTGAGAGAGAAGAATCCAGAAAAGTCTACCAATTAACTATAATTATACATACAAAATAACGAGGAGTTTTGAGAAACAAGATGAAAGAATGATAGTGCCTGAAAACTAGAGAGAGAGTGGGTAGAGATGGGAAAGCAGACACAGAAAGAAATGGAAGAAATTCAGATACTAAAACTTAATAGACACAGTCAACTAACTGTGATTAACCTGTTCAAGTAGGTAAATGGGAAGGTAGAGAATTTTAGAAGAATGTCTGGAATTTAAATATATGAGATTACTTTTTAATTTTTATTTTCTTCTAAATGAGATTCTATAGTTTTAAAATACATTATTTGATTATGTAAATGGGTTTAACCTCAGATTATAGCAAACTAAACCAATTCCATTGAGACAATTCTGAAGCATAATGACCCAGTAGGGCCAAACTGAGTACCTTATAGGGTTTCTACGACTGTAATCCTCCTGGAAGCAGACCACCACATCTTCCTCCTACTATATGACTATGGGTTTGAACAGTCAACCTTCTGATTCACAGCCAGGTGCTTAAAGACTATACCACTGAGGCTCCTGAAACATCAGATTAGAAACATATAAAAATAGAATTAGAAAGAGACTCAGAAGGAAATGTCTGATATAATCTCCCAAAAGGAAAATTCACATAAGACCATCAGAAGCATATAGCATACAAAGAAAAGTCGTAATGAAAATAATTATATGGGAATAATAATTCAGTTGACAGTGGACTTCTCATCAGAAATATGAAGTTCTGAGAATTAAAATATCTCAGTGACCACAAATGGAATTGAAAAGATCTTAGAAAATTTTTTTCCTAAACTAATATAAGGAAAAATGCAAAAATCTTGATGATTTTATATCTATTGAAGTAATTGAAGGTTGTGAGAAAGCCAGCACCAGGCCTACCAGCTCCACTTGTGGATTTTTTCAAATACTGATGGAAGAAATGACAGCATCCTTGCACACATTCCCCAGAACATAGAGAGAAAGAGAATGAATCAGATACTTAAAAGACATAACCCAAATACCCAAACTGATATTATTATAAGGAATGAGAATTGTTTATCATCGTTTTTCATGAGTATTAATGCAAAAATATCCTAAAAAAAATATTAGAAAATCTAGCCCAGCAAGATATAAACTCACAACCAAATTGAGATGAAAATGTATGATCTCACCAATGGTAGTAACCAAAGCAATTAACAAAATTAAATGCTCATTCACTGTTCTTTAATCAGCTAACACATCATGCAGCATTTCCACTATTAAGTATATACCCAAGAGAAATGAAAACATGTCCACACAAAAACTTGTGCATCTATGCTCATAGAAACATCATTCATAATCGCCAAAAGAGAAAATAGCCCAGCTGTTCACCAACTAGTGAATGGATTTACAAGATGTTGTAACCACACAGGGAGTCTTTGGCTTTAAATCTGAATGAAGTCTTTATACATATTGCAACAGGGTTGAAATTATTATACTAAGTGAAATAAAACTTATCAGGCACAGACTAATGGCTAAAGATGCAAATGTGCATGTTCTATTATTTGCTTACATGAAATGTCTCAAAAAGCTAAAATCTCACTGCCATCAAATCACTTGTGACCTGAAACAACCCAATAGGTCAGAGTAGAACCACCCCCATGGGTTTCCAAGACTAACGCTACAGGAATAGAAAGTTCTAACTTTCTCCTAAGAAGGGCCTGGGGATTTCGAACTGCTGACCTTTGAAGTTACCAACCCAAGGCATAACCCACGATGCAACCAGGGCTAGGTTAAGAAAATCTATCTTGGCACACAGATTACTGTTTGCCAAGGAAGGTGAGGAGGAGAAGTGAATTCTGAAGGAGGCGGGATCCTTTTGGGGCAGTTAAGTTGATGTTCTAGGCTGACAGTGGTGGTGTCTGCACGATTCTGTGAGTATATCTAAAACACATTTGCTTGTATGTTTTAGAAGAGTCACTCTCAGGGAAGATGAATTACATAAAAGGAATACCAAAAGCAGAAGTCACGTTAAAGCAAAGACACAGTAAAAGAATGGGCTAATGGAAAAAGACATAGCAGAGGCATAACTCAGGATGTACCATAAAACTGTAGACTGTTGAGGGAAGAGACCTATCATAAAAGAGAAAGATCATAACCATTCCTTGTCACAGTGGTTGGAGAAATGTGACTAAGTAGACCAACAGCAGCAGGCTGCCTATACCTTTCTTAGTTCAGAGAAGGGGTAGACAGGGGAAGCAATAAATAATCACTTACAAAAGAGTAATATGTTTGGACCACTAATTCAATACTAAAAGGCAATAAAACAGTATTCATAAAGTGCGCAAATAAAGAAAATGTAATCCTAAACTGTCCTCCAACAAATACAAAAAAATTTTTTTTTCTTAAATAACCCAAAACTCCAAATTGACTGCCATCAATGCTCATTCGTAGCCACGGTCCAGGAGAACTTGAAACTGTCCCTGTGAGTTTCTAGGATTTTAATGCTTCACGGAAGCTTGAGCTTTCTCCAAGTTCAAACTGCTGTCCTTGCAGCTAGCAGCTCACTGCATAACCTCTACACTGCCAGGGTTCCTTCCAAATAGAGAAGCTAGAGATAAATAAATTTGGATATTGGAAAGTGTAGCACCCTCACATAATTTCCATGAGTCTTCTTGAAGACACCTCTTGAATTTTAGTCCACCAAGACCTGAAGGGTTCTCAAAACTTGATTTCACCCCTATTTCACAGTCTATTCTGTGACTCATAGGGCCCTCTAGGCTTGACAAAAGGACTGTCCATGAATATGGAGTGCAGTTAACTGTAGAACTAAAGCGGAAACACACTGAACACACTGTTGCAAATGAACGGAGACACAGAGGAGTGAGAAATACACTGAATGAATCTAAGCAGAGGACTGCAGCTCCCTCCAGCAAGCAGTTCAGAACTGAGCTGTGTCCTTTCTTTTATTCATACTGGAAATACTTGTCTAGTTGCATTTACTCAGAATTTTTCTAATTTGATAAGTAACATTCTTGGAACAACATTATCTAAAAAAAACAGGTGCAGTAAAAATATAATCTACAAAGCAAAGAATAAAGACCAAAACAAACTTCAGACTAGACATTCTTTATCAAAGAGGATTTGATAAGCATGAAGACTCCTTAATATCAAAACACCTGTTTGCAGGTGATTTTGATCTTGAAGTTTTGATTTGTATCCAATTTCTAGATACACACTGAGGATTAGACATTAGACTCAGGGAATAATATATAAATATGATATATGTTCTCAAAAACTAGGAAAGGGAAAGGGTGTGCTGATATAGCAGAGACAGACATTCATCGCACAACTCACCATGATAACCAGGACTTGACAGGTTTTATTTAAGGTCCACAAGAACTGTCACAAAAGTATAAGCATATTTAATGGTTCAAAACCCAAACCCAAAGAAAGATACTATATTGACTCATCCGTTGGGTCCAGAACAAAGACTCCCTGGTAGCATGTTGTTAGGTCTTGGGCCTTGAATCTCAGCATCAGTGATTGGAAACCCCCAGCTGCTCCATGGAGAAAGATGTGGCTTCGTTCTCCAGTCTGTCTCTGAAACCCATGGACGTCATTTGACTCTGTCCTGTAGGGTTTATCTGAGTCAGAACCGACCCCATGGCAGTGGCTGTGTCATGTGCAAGGTACTTTTTTGAGTGGTTTCTAAGTTCTTAGATTCTGTGTTCAATAGTAATCTTCACCAGGCCCCTGTGTGGCAGTCATGACATCTTATGTCAATTTCAGGATTGGGAGTTTAGGGGTGCAATCTAGCCTGTCAATCTGGAGATAGTCAATGAGATCTCTGCATTGGCATGGCTTTTTCCTGAGAATTCTGGGAAATCCGGCCATTTTCCCCCTTGGAGGGTGAAAGACTTACGGCTCAGTCCCTTAAAGAGACTCTACTGATAAGACACAAGTCTCACTCCCTGAGAGACATTGCAACTGAAGAGACACATTGCCATGTGTCTACATGGCAGCATGCTGATAGACCCTGAGCCCTGATAACTGGAGGAGCCACAGGGAGACCCCTGCCAGCACTGAAATGCTTCTATTGTCACTGGATGGATAATACTCTGCATCCACTGGCAGGTGATTGTCCTGGAGTCACTGCATGTGCCTCGTGAATCTGAAGAAGACTTAATAGACTGGTATCGGACATATGGGATAATCAGACTTGTGGGCTTGGACTGGATTAGGTTGGGGTGCTTTCTCAATGTTCCATTTCTCTTGTATATAAACCGCTCCCTTATGTACATATGCGTGTCTATGAATTTGTTTCTCTAGTCTACCCAGACTAACACACGCTGTATCATTGGACACATCATTTAAACTCTCTGATACCCTCTGAATCTCCATTTCTTGTTTTTTAAAGTACAATAAGTTGGTTACCTCAGAAGTAGGAAAGCAAAACATAGGCTGAGAATTTGACTGTTGCTGATAAAAAGAAGATACACTTAAGTACATTCATTCAACAAGGAATAAAATGGGTGGCTGAATTCTGGAGGCAAAATACTCACAGCCTGCATCACATGTGATTTGCTAATCTGGAGCATCACCAAAGGAGAAGTGTGCTATTGTCCTCCCTGAGGAATCCCATTCACCTCCAGAAACTCCTGGGAGGAGGTGCTTACCGTTGGTTATCTTTCTGAACCATCTGCTCCAGAAACATGATGTGTGACATCAGTAAGTGCAAGACGAATTGCTCTGGAGTTAGGACAAAGCTGAGTCCTTGTCAAGCAGGGAATGTGAGAGGTGCTGACGGCTGGGAGGACAATCTGGTGACAATAAGCAAACGGTGTGGAGTGAATCAGAAATGAAAGCCAGAGCAGGATACACATATATGAAATGTGCAGACAAAACATAAGATAGGAAAAGATTCAGAAGGCAGGTGGAAGATTGAAATTCACAGCTCTCAGTGTGTGGTCTTTCTTTGGTGCTCAAGTGTGGTCAAAACTGCTCACATTACCAAAGGTTGAGGTTGATTACAAAGGACTGAAGCACAGAATTCCCGTCATGTCTCAGCCAATAGTGGAAGGAGTGCTCCCGATTTCTCCCTGCCTTGGCACATCTGAAGGTATATCTTTCTACTATACACAGGGTGGCACCTGAATCATCTAGTTAGAGTCACGGGGTGTGTGGCAGTCATGTGCTTATGATAATTTTATGATTTAAATGTAGGGGTGGAGTCTAGCCTGTTAATCTGGAGATAGGCATTGAGTAGCCAATGAGGCCTCTATGTGGGCATGGCTTTCTCCTGAGACTTCTGGGAAATCTCACGATATTTCCCTCATGAAGATGAGAAGCTATCTCCGCCAGCTGTTGGGAGTTAGTCTCAGAAACGATGAATTACGAAAAAGACAAGCTGGTAGCGTCCAAGAAGCTGGAGGAGCCAGCGGAGAGACCACACGCCCTTGCCCTGATGGAGCCAGACCTCTGAAGCTGGAGCGGCATGCTGTTGATGGACCCTGAGCCCTGGAATCGAGGAGCCATGGGGAGACCCCTGCCAGCGCCAGGATTCTGCACCCACTGACCTGTGACTTCGTGAGTTGGAAGAAGACATTATAGACTGATATCAGGCATATGGGTTAATATCAGACTTATGACTTTGAACTGGACTGGGCTGGGATGCCTTCTCAGTGTCACATCCCTTTTGTATACAAACCCTTTCCTCATATCGATATGCATGTCCTTGAATTTGTTCCTCTAGTCTACCCGGACTGACACAGGGTAGATGGGCATAGTTGAATCCTGAGAAGAGAAGACTGACTTTGGCCACTGGCCAGTACACCTTCAGGTATTTCCAGTCTCATGCATGACTCCCAACCCCTAACCACTGAGGGTTTTCTCAGACAACAGGAACATGCTCTACTTGCCAGGCCTAAAGTGTCAGTGAACATGTCGCATAATACATACATGTGGAACTAAGAGTTTAGACTGTCCGCATTCAAATCTCAGCACAGAGACTTACCAGTTCAATGGCCTGGGCAAGTTCCTGATCCTCTAGCTCCATTTACCCATTCTGGAAAAAAAAAAATGAGATAGCAATAACATCTATCTCACAGGGTTATGAGCTAGCAGGGACTATTTGAATATCATTGAGGAATGCAGTTGACTCTATCAGGTAGATTTTATTTCTTCATTCTGGATTCAAACCACATGTCATTCATACCACTTTGACAGTGGTTCTTATCACCTGCTAAATGATTAGCTCAGATAAGTGATCAGAGCCCTGGTGGCGTAATGGTTCTCTGTGAGGCTGCTAACCTCAAAGTCAGCATCGTGAAACCACAAGCTGCTCTAAAGGAGAAAGATGAGTCTTTGTAGTCTTGTGAAGAGTTTCCGTCTCAAAAACCCGTGGGGGTAGTTCTCGCCTGTCCTATAGGGTCACTGTAATTGGAATCGATTGGATGGCATGAATTTTGGGCTTGGTTCCAAAATTACAAATACACATAATAAAAATAAGTTGCTTGTTGTCTCCCATCAGCTCTGGGTCATGGCAACTCCACATTTGATTGAGATGTGTGACAGGTAAGCTTGTAATGCCAACATGGCCAAAGAAGATAGGTAGGTCTGTGACATCATGGCCAATGAACACACGTAAGATCAATTGAAAGGCAGAGATAGAAATGGCTTGGCAAGCCCCACCCTTGCCCTCTTGCTCTTGGATCTTCAGACCAGCCAGCTGCCTCGATCTCTAAGTGACACTACCCATGGGTCTGTGTTGCTGTGAGTTGAGGTTCCTTCAAGCCCTGCTTTGCCAGGCTCCTTAAATAAACATCTCTTGAGCTGGGGACTGTCAAACTCTGTCATCTGACTGACTGTTGGTGACCTGCTTTGCTATTTGTTGCTTGTGGCCAGATAGCCTGAATTGCTCTTGTGGCATTCATGTGCTTATGTGAATTTCATGATTGAGATGTAGGGGTGGAGTCTAGCCTGTTAATCTGGAGATAGCCATTGAGTAGCCAATGAGGCCTCTGTGTAGGCATGACTTTCTCCTGATATATCTGAGAAATCTCATGATATTTCCCTCATGGAGATGAGAAGCTATCTCCCCAGTTGTTGGGAGTTAGTCTCAGAGACAATGAATCACGGACAAGACAAGGTGGCAGCATCCGAGGAGCTGAAGGAGCTGAAGGAGAAGCCACCCAGCCTTACCCTGATGGAGCCAGACCTCTGAAGCTGGGAAGCCATGTGGAGACCCCTGCCAGTGCTGAGTTGCTTCTACCACCACTTGATGCTCTTGATGGACCCTGAGTCCTGGAAGTGAGGAGCCATGGGGAGACCCCTGCTGGTGCTGGGACTCTGCACCCACTGACCTGTGACTTTGTGAGTCAGAAGGAGACTTTATAGACTGGTATCATGCATATGGGCTAATATGGGACTTATGCCTTTGAACTGAACTGGGCTTTTATGCTTTCTCAATGTCCCATTCCTCTTGTATATAAACCTTTTCCTTATATCCATATGTGTGCCTATGAATTTGTTTCTCTAGTTTACCCGGATGAACACAACTCTATAGAGGACTACTCGGTGGCCCTCAAAACTCCAATGACTGCCAGTCTACAAGCTGTCTCACACAAGTGAGTTGCACCAAGCCATATGTACTGCTTTATAGATTAGTTAACTGTTTATTTCTTATTTTATATATCCTTCTATCTTACAAATATATAAAGAGAATTATTAGTGTCCTGATTTTGTTTCTCTAGAGAACCCTGTCTAACACAGTAGTATGCTTGAGTCCATTGTTATCCCAAGTTTCATCTTTTAGCCTGACATCAAATAATATTCTGTTATGATACACAGGGTTTTCTTGAGTTTTTTTCAGAATTTGATTGCTAGACATTTCTTCCAGGGGTGCTCACACTTTTTCAGCATGCAAGCTACTTATCAAATGATCAAATCAAAATGATCTACCAACTACATATATTTATTTTTATTCATGTATTACATTGATTCATAAATGCACTGAGAATTCTTATATGTACAATGTATGCTTATGTACCTTGCATAACCGCCTGAGTCCATATGCACAACACAATTAGCTTTGTACATTTTTTGGCATTACCTGAGTTTACTCTGATGACTTGCACTGAATGGAATGAGCCAGGGATGCATAGTCCGGACAGTAGCTGCTGACAGCCAGCCTCAAGCACACTTCCAAATGATCACCAGTCATGGTGGAATAGTATTTGGACTTAATGATCTTTATTTGGGAAAAGCTTGACCCACATAAATAAGTAGAGCCGAATAATGCAATCCAAGAGGTAGCATATTTTCACATGTTTGAATGCTTTCCCTCTGTGAGTAAGTTCCAGAATTGTTCATGTGCCCTGAACTTCAGCTAAATGTCAGCTTGTAGTGTCAAAATCTCCCATTCCTTATGATACATTTTTGTCTTCTTACTTGGTCATTTTAATATCCTTCCTAACATTTAAGAAGAAAAAAAACAAAATCTAAAAATTAGTGATAACAGCTTATCAGTTTTGCTGCACTTAGTGCAGTTGTTTGCACATGCATTTGAGACCTAAAATTGCATCTGATTGACTGTGCTGTTTATCAATTAATTGACAGAATTGATGATAGGTTTATAATTTTTATTGATTAGTAAATTGTGATTGATGTACTGAGCACCACTGATCTAGAGTCTGTACACTATGGGTAACTCTGCTGGTATTTGCAAAACCGATGCTTCTAGAAACATTGCAAGCCATTGTAATACTACAAAGTACAAATGGGAAAAATTTTATTAATCAGCTACATGTAGTCCTCTCTTATTAACATGGTTAGGTGCTAGAGATCAGGATATTATGTAAAAACAGATCTTACATAAAAATGGAAGATGCTGGGCTGAGCCCCGGTGGCATAAGTGGTTGAGTGTGAGACTGCAGCCTGCGGGCTTGGCAATTCAAATCCAACGGCGGCTCTCAAGAACAGCACTGGGTAGCACCCATGACCACCAGAGGCAATGATGTCCACAAAAAAAATGGAGGATATTGATATCAGATCATGAAACAGATTGTCATTATATCAACACATAACCACCAAATTTAATCATTATATTACTACCAAACTCAGAATCGTGACCCAGCCAAGTTGATGCATAAAAATAACCATTACAGCTTCACACCTTGAGCTATATGCATATTAATGGTGTATAAAATGTTGGATAAAGAGATAGTAGTTGACTGAAATAGGTGCATTTTTAAGCTGCATTTCAAATTTAACCGAGCATACCCACTTTGTGTAATAGTTTCTTCTAAATGTGACAACTATAGACTGTTTCCACACTAGATGAGGAAATGACTTTGTCTTATTTGGCTTTATGTCCCCAGATCCCAGCAGTGTTCCCAGCCCAAAATAGGTGCTCAATCCTTCTTTGATAAAGAAATGAAAATGAAATCCTTCCATGAGAGTCTGTACCTCACACAGACGAGCAATTCAGTTCCATGGTAGTTATTGTGAGAGAGTGGCAGGGCTTGTCAGCGTGGCTAAATTTCTTCAATAGAATCCAATCATCTCAAAAGATAGCTTTTGCTGTTTGGTTAGTGCCTAGACATTAGAAAGAGCAGTAAGGCTGTAAAAATAGAATTTTTTTCTTTTAGCATGGGAATGACAAAAGTAAGTAGTAGTAAGTTACCGAGGTGGAATGAAATTTTTTAATGTGGCTCTTCTATCCAAGTCTCTGTAACTCCCACCAAAAGATTGAGTGAGACTATGCCAACAGGGTGCGAGTAACACTCATAGACAGGACTGGTCAGTTTTCGTTACCACCCACACTGCCTAGAACAGAGGTTCTCAATCTCTGGGTTACGACCCATTTGGGGGTCCAACGACCCTCTCACCGGGGTCGCCTGATTCATAATAGTAGAAAAATTACAGATATGGAGTAGCAATGAGAATAATTTTATGGTTGGGAGACACCATACTATAAGGAACTGTTTTAATCATGGCATCAGGAAAGTTGAGAACCCCTGGCCTATAAAGGCTGAGCCACCTGTGATGCAACGGCAGAAAGAGAAATCCGGAAGATCTTAGAGGAGCACATTCAAGACGTCTGTCGGAAGCAGTGGAGGCCGCCAAGGCCAGATGCATCAGACACGATGGCATGGGGACTCCAAGGAGCAGTGCCAAGCTAATGGGGTACCTTCTGCTCATTTGGCCTGAGGCTGTGACACTGTGGGCCAGAGCAACAGGTGGGCTGTCTCCTGGGCCATGGAAGCAAGGGCCAAAGGACCATGTGGCTGGGATCACGCGGGCCCAAGAAAGACTTGGCGACTGGCTGAGGAAAGTGCTAGTATGATAAAGCAATGACTGTCTGCTTACTGTCCTGGCTTGTGGTGACCTCTTGACTTCCCTAAGAAGCCCTCTGCATTGTGGCATTGTCTGTGAGTTCTTGGTGGCCATTGGAAGACATTTTTCAAACTCAGCATAGCTGCAGAGTGGCGTGGGAGAAGGGGTTGGTGTCTGAGCAGGTACAGAAGGCTGGCCCATGGAGTCATGTTTGACCCCTGCCTTGGGGCAATAGGAAAGTCGGTGAAGGTCAGATCTGGCTCTCCAATGTTGTGTATTGCAGTTGCTATAAACTCTCTTCCCAGATGGATGTCAGTAGTTAATATATTCAGCTACTTACAGCATGGCCGAAGGTTCCAGTCCAGCCAGAACACCTGTGAAGAAAAGACTGGGGATCGACTTGTCACAAATCAGCTAGCTAACCCCCTATGTAAACCCTATTTAAAATCATAAGTAAAAAACAATTCTGCTCTGACATTAAGGGGTCATCGTGGTATTGACAAGGGTCGTGGTATTAGAAAGTCTGACATTTATTCGGCATTTATCAAGACCTTTCTATGTCCTGGGCTAAGAATGGGAGGACGCAAAGATGCTGAGACACAGCCTATGTTGTTTGCTTTCATGTTTGATGATTTAAACTGAAGAGACAGAAGAAAAAAGAAATACGGGGCAAATATTGACATTTAATGAAGAATTGGATCCCTAAGAGCCTCACAGAATTTTTCAAAGCAGAGACAATTTCCCTTGTCTTGTGCCAGTCTCCTTTAAAGCACACAGTGAAGTAATTCTATTTCCAGAGTTCTCTTCCTTTCTGACCCCTTGAAATCTCAGCTATTTTGGCTAACAGACGTGAGTCAACCCCCAGATATCCCCTTCCTCAGTATTGGGCATCTATTTTTCTTTTCATGTATTTTATGCTAAATGCTTCTTTTGAAACTGGATTCTTTCCTGGGTTTTACCAAATAAGGAACTCTTTGCTACCTGATCCTGGCTCATCAACCTCTATACATTATCTGGAGAATTGTTCGGACCTTGGGTTTTGATTAAGCGTGCTGGAAAGTGTGGAACACAGCAAAGTCACAGAAGACGGATGGAGGAAGAAAGCGCCCATAAGAACTCAGGGAGTGTCGCTTTGCTTTGCCATCAGAACTAATGAGCAGCCCCATCCATTGAATCACAGCTGCTCATAAAATTGCAAGAGTTGTTAAAAAAAAAAAAAAAAAGGTTTCACAACCAGCCTTTAGCAGCCATGCCAGCATGGGGCTGAGTCAGGGAATTGCAAGCATGAAAAATTAATCAATCCCAATGAAGCCATATGAAGAGAAAAGTGTGAACTTCCCAAGAGAGCAGAGTGGGTTTGATGCGCTCCTTACTTAACACGATGTAAAGGGGGTTACCCACCAACAAGTAATTTCTTCCCACATCCCCAGACATTCTCCTTCCCTATCTTTGAATTATCTCACTATTCGCCTGCTGAGATGGTTTGAAATGTTGCAAGGCTCAAGTCTGGTTAAATGTTAATTCAATTACCCAAGATTTTCAGATTCCTAGAATAAAGGTGGGAAAAGGTACACAGACATTTGACCTTGAAAGGTTTATTCTCTAAGAACATTTATTTCAACATTTCACATTAGGGATGAAGAAACTGAATCCTAGAAAGAGTGAGGATATTTTTTATCCAATTTGATTCGAATACCCTCAGGGTCACTCCAGGGACTCTAACTTACCTAACACATAGACCCAGGGCGGCCAGTTGGTGGGTTGGACTCTGGATAGCAGAGTAGTACTGTGCTCCCTAACGATGAATGGGCTGATTTTCAGACATAGATCCAGGCTGTTCTTCTGAGTCACCTCTCCGTGGACTTGAACCTTCAACCTTTCAGTTAGTATTCGAGTGCACTATTAACAATTGGCACCTCTCAGGCTGAGCCCCGGTGGCGTAGTGGTTGTGCATGGGGCTGCGGCCCACTGGGATGGAGGTTCAATTCCAGCTCACAGGAGCAAAGGCTGGGCCTCCTACTCTCACCACCTGAGGGCAGTGATGCCTAAAGAAAAACAAACAAAACAATTGACACTTCTCAAGAACCCCCAAAGCACACACACCCCAAAATCAAACTCACTGACATGGTTTCTTATTCTGATTCATAGTGATGCTGTAGGACACAGTCGAACTGGCCCCTCTGTGTTTTCAAGGCTGTAAATCTTTATAGGATCAGACAGCCTCCTCTTTCTTTCTTAGAGGGACTGTAGATTCAGCCTGCTGACCTTACAGTCAACAAATAATCCACTGTGCCACTACAAAGAGTTTTAAAAATTATTTTTTTAAAGCACTTCTCGATCTCGTTGATTGGAGGCCAGTACTGTTCATTATAGAGTGTCTCCCTTTCCCTTTATACTTTGGTTTACTTTTTCAAGATAGATTAACTTGTTTTAAATTCATCCCAACTTTCAACTTTGAAATAGATGGCTTCTCAGGGAACATTCAAATTACTGGTGTTTTAAAATTTCATTTAGGTTCAAGGTCAAAAGTGGTGTGTCCATGGGGCTGTTTCACTATAAAGAGAGTATACGCTCAGGTAATTGTCTACCTGTGTATAATACAGGAGAATCATTAGTGGGCCTTACAACATACAGCTGGCTGGCTGGCTTCAAGGAAGTGGACAGGCACTTCTTCTATGATATCGCGAGGTGGACTCACACCTCCAGCATTTCTGTGAGTAGTTCACATACTAAGCATTGGCATCTCCAGGGAGGAACTCCTGTTAACTGTAATTGCTGAGCAACGTCCAGCTAGCTAGAAGAAGACACTGGATTAAACACAGGTCTTTAATGTATTAAAAATTCAATGAATATCAATTGTATATTGTTACCATATAAATTTGAGTCTAAGCCAACCCAAATATAAGCCAAGGCATCTAATTGTACCACAAAAACTGGGAAACTTCTTGACTGGAGTAGAAGCCTAATGGGAAATGCAACAGCTACTGGTAAATAAAAATAGATACCAATAAAATTATATTAATTGTGGCATCAGTAGGTTAAATGCTTTTGAATATTTCAAAGAAAAACAGTAAACTAGCTCTGTAAGCAGAAAAGAGGATCAACGAAAATAATATGGTATCAACAGTAACTTTAAAAATACAAAAACCTAGCTCAATCTGCAACCAAACAAAAACACCAGGATTAAAATCCTTCAAAACTGGATTCTTCATCATCATCTGTATATCCAAACAGAGTTTCAGTTTTAGCTGGTGTGAGGTTATTAGCACAGACATTGTCATCATCACTGAGTTCGCAGTCCTCACCATCACTGCTGTCATTCTCATGCAAAGCACTGTCTTCACTGCCATCCATAGCATTACAAAGGCTACATTCTTTTTTTTTAATGAATCATTTTATTGGGGGGCTCATACAACTTCCATCACAATCCAAATAAACATCAACTGTATGCAGGCCATATTTACACACTTATTGCCATCATGATTCTCAAAACATCCTCCCTCCCTCCAGTCTCCCAGTATTAGCTCCCTATAGTTCCCTTCCTCCCCCTCCCCCTTGAACCCTTAGTAATTTATAAATTGTTATTATTTTCATACTGTACACTGTCCGATGTGTCCCAACACTTACTTCCCTGTTGTCCGTGTCCCAGAGAGGAAGCTACGTGTAGATTCCTGAAGTTAGTTCTCCCTTTCTATTCCTCCATGGTATTACCACTCCTATTACTAGTCTTGATGGATCCTCTATCCTAAATTTCTAAGGCCACATTCTTGAAGGCACATTGCACCATGTACTCTGGAACCCTGCCCCATGCATCACGAACCCACTTTGCTACCAATTCTATGTCAGGCTCTATCAGATTTTCAACTATTATCAGTCAGATTTGACCAGATGACATTCATTCATGCCACATCTTTCACACACGGTCTTTGAAAGGTTTATTTAAACACACAGCTAGAGGAATCAATACAGATGTAAGCCCACCAGGAATAACAGCCAAAGTCATAAGCATAGTCAACACTGGGTCCAAGTAGGGGATAATAAAATAAAAAAACAAACTATCGCGGGCTAAGTACTATAAATAAATGTACTGTATATCCAAGACCAGAGATAAGCTGGTACTTGTATTCAGCAATGTTTGGGCAAAGCAAGGGGACTGAGCAAGCACTGAGGAAGACTGTAAAGGCTACATCATTGGTCACAGACCTGGAGAGGAGCAGGAGAAGAAGAGCGGCCGCATTGACATTCATCTGACAAGGATGCGGTGCACCCCAGGTACCAGCAAACACAAGTGAGAACATTCTTTCCCACATGGATGAAACAGAGGCTGCTGGCATGCAGGGGAAGAGAAGAGTGGTAATATCAGCAGTCATCGATCACTGCAGGTGCTTGCAGTTGAGTGAGAAAGACCGGAGAAAACCTGCTTTACACAGAGAACAAGTAAGTGGGACCCTCACTCGAGTATAAACCGGGGGCTTTTTCAGCATAGTGTACTGAAAAACTCAGCTTACACATGAATAAATACCAAAATTTGTAAAATAGACCCAACACATTAACATGAAATACACGTTTTATAACATGACTATTTGTAAAGGGGAAAAAGTTCATGAGAAGGATGGCATTATTTTGTGTTTTTGAAAATCTCTTTAATGCTTGAATACTCATAACTATTTCTGCATTTGAACTGTTCCAGTATATTCCTTTGATTGAAGTAGACATACAATGCAGGCTTACAAAGCCAAGTTGCTAGGGAACGAAGTCTCTTAATAGTGTTTTAAAGTCACAGGGGCAGTGAATTATTTAATGTGGCTCTCGTAGCTAGTCTCTGATCCCCACCAAACGACCTTTCCCTGCAAGGATCTGGTAAGAAAATGGGGGAAGAGACTGATGGGATTCACCTGCAAGTAATTGTGGGCAGGATTCCCTGGAGTGCCATCCTGCTCTGTGTAAAATTTCTAAGTGTCCCTTTGAGAAGCCAATGGAGCCCTGGTGTAGTCATGAGCTGGGCTGCAATCCACATGGTCAGCAGTTCAAAATCATCAGAAATTCTGTGGAAGAAAGACCAGGCTTTCTATCCCTATAAACAGTTACAGTCTCAGAAACCTGCACGGGTCACTATGAGTCAGCATTGATTGGATGGCAATGAGTTTGTGAAGCAAGAGGAGATGTCTCATTACCAGGAGAAGTCAGGAATGAAGCACATCCTCCAGAGCAGAGATCCCTGCAAGGTGACCCTCCTGGATCCAGGAGACGGTTACAGCATCAGAGGAGCAGCAGCAGAACCAGGAGCCTGAACATGGAACTGAAGGATGGACTACCCAACCCACAGAGCAAGTAAAGGTGAGTGTGTTTATGCAGGAGGCTCGTTTGCAAAGTGGGGTGTCTCTGGGAACTTAATTCAGGAAACTGTGCGCTGACCCACAGAGCATAAGCAGAATTCCTCTGGGTTGAGGCTTTTAAAAGATTGGCCTTTGATCATTTAATAGCCAACCCGACAGAATTTTGTAACATGTTCTGATAAACAAATCAACCTTAGCATTTCTCACTGGCATTACCACATGTAAATACCTTTAATAACCATCCATTTTTTCCTGTGAGTTCTGTGCAGCCATTGCAATGGATAGCATAATCTAGAGATAGAGTAGAGAATGTTAATGAAGGCATGACAAAGGTAATTGTAGCTATTCTTTCATAATACACCAAAACTCAACAATTGGTAGTTTTAAAATAAAAGCTACACTGTTGGATATGAAACCATATCAGTGACCATTTTACAATTTGTTGCCTTCCATCCATTGATCTGCCTTGTACTTTGAATGAACCTTCAAAGTATTATGCATAGTTTCCCAACCTTATTAATAGTGTAAAATTTGCAATGTATACCTGCAGCCTGGCTAACTTTGACTAACAACTGAATGGCCCAAGCCATTCCCAACTCTTAGGAAAATCACTCACTCATAACAAATGAGCAGGGTTTATTGCCCCCTGCCACCCACAAAGCTTGTTCTATGTCTGAAGGAAATAAGTCCTCAGATTCTCCTGATGGTTTCTAGAAGACCGCCTGGTGACCAACTTAGCACATTTATGACATCATGCCATTTGAACATCTTTTGCTCTAGTTTCACAGACGCAAAATACACCTCCTTTATCTAGCTTCCCTTCTCTCTCTCTGTAAGCCCTGAGCTATTTTCCTGCTCGAAGGGACTCCTTCCCATTTTCTATTTGGATGGTGCTCAGGTCACAAATTGTTTGGTCCTGCTCAAATAAACTCATCATAAATTTAAAATCTGTCTTAAACTCTGAAGCTTGCTTTGACAATGGGTCATCCGGAAAGCTTTGGCTCATTTTCTCACAGAGATCTTCCAAATGTTGATTCATTCCATCTTACAATATTCCAAACATCACATCTGTTCTTGTCACCACTGAGCTCACCAGAAAGTTGGTCGGTGTTGGAAAACTACTCAAGTTCTCCAACCTTTTGACCATCACTTAAGAATATGAATGTTATTGTCCGCCAAAAGTACTGCCACTTGTTTTACTTGACATGATGGGCCCCCTTGTTTATTTTTGAGAAAAATGCTTGCCAAATTCTCAATTTTGAACAATCAGTTGTTCATTCAAGTAAAAATGCCGCTCTAAAAAAAATTTTGTTTTTCAAAGCTGCTGCTCCAGCTTCTAAATCAATTGCACAAATGCTTTCTCTGAGGCAACCAACTCCTTCAGTATGAGGCTCAAAGGCTTCATGCAATCTGACCATTTTATTTTGCAGTCTATGTATCAAGAGGCATGTGCTGAAGCATACAATATTAATAAAATCAATACTTCTGACTTCCTCATTCAGAACTTTCTTCATTAATTAACTTTCATTATTTATTTTTTCTGAAACTATCACAAAGTCTGTGTTTTCAGTTGAGGGTCCCTACTGGGGTTTGTGCCAAAGCAGCTGCAGTTTCATCTATGATTGCTTTTGCTGAAATAATACAAATATCGACAGTGACAAGGCAAGAAGCAACTTTCGAATTAGTCCAAGGTCATTCGGTTCTCCCAGACTCACTGAAAGTATTCTGTGGCTCAGACCACACTGATCAGGCATGCCCAGATATTACAGGCGCTCACCATATTAAATTTTGATTTTATAATTATCTTCACTTTACCTCTTAGAAGAGTTCACTCATATAGTATAGGCTGTGAGAATAATTTTCCATTTGTCAATTAGGTGTACCACTCTGGTTGACAGAGTGGTTGGTTAGGTGTTGGGGTGCTAACTGCAAGGTCAACAGTTCAAAACCACCAGTCACTTCTTGGGTGAAAGTTGAAGTTTTCTACTCCGGTAAAGAGTGAGTCTCAGAGACCCACAGGGGCAGTTCTACCCAAACTTATAGGGCTGCTGAGGGTCAGAATCCATTCAATGACAATGAGTTTGAGGTTTTTAAATGTATTTTTCTAGACTAGAATTTGGTTTAAACTTGACTAAAACTTCTAGAAATGTTGACATATAAAGAAAATCTAAGTCAATATTATCCTATTATCATCAACTATTATGGTTACTGGTGGCCGAGCGTTGTGTTAAGTAGCATGAAGAGAGTATACAGAGGAGTCAGATTCAGCCAAGAAGATATTGAAAACCTCTCCAAAAAAGCAAACGTGTCACCATCAAGCCACTTCTTCCTCTGAGTGACCCTTTAGAGCTGGGTAGAATTTCCCCATGGCTTTACAATCCGGCGATTCTTTACAGGAGTACAAACCCTTCTCTTCCTCCCAGGAGCAGATGCCTGCCTACAGTGTACCAAATACTGTCCCAGGTACAAGAAATACACCAATAAAAAAATATCATCCCTGAACTCATTGCATTTACTTTCTAGGGCAAGAGATGGCAATAAACAAAGAAACCTATCGTGCAATGACTGGCAAAGGCTCTCAAGCAGGGCAAGAGGGCACTTGTGACAGGGCAATCAGTCAGGGGGCTTGGGGTGCATGCCGTTTCAGACAAGTTGTTAGGGAAGTCACCCTGAGGTGGCATGAAGCATGACATGAATAAAATGAGATGTGAATGTCAAGGACAAGTAAGCACTCTGCAGAAGGATCTGGACAGGTGCTACCCTGAAAAAAGCTTGGACCTGCAAAGAGTCTTGTCTGACTGAAGCAGAAAACAGGGAGGGAAATGAAGATTTTGAGTCATTTAATCACATGATCTGTTTCAGTGCTTTAAGAAGTCAACCCCACCCCCAGAACTGTGCAGTATTCTGCATAGGAAGGCCAGAGAGAGAAGTGAGGAAGCTCCAAAAAACCTAGTAAGAAAAGAATGAGATGGAGCAAAGTGGCCAGGTGAGGTAACTGTTCTGGAAGCAAACTTGACAGGATTTGTTGATGGCTAGCATATGGACTCTTGTCAGGTGAAGACAGAACTTCTCCACAATTATTATGCTCCAAATATTAACCAGACTATTCTACCAGCATTTGTTACAGAAGTCCCAATCACTTAAGGCCTTTCATGTTGTCTTAACTTTGAGCTAACTCCCCTCTTATTAGGATGATGACCCACATCCCTCTAAGCCTATGGCGATTCTAGAATCATTGTTAATAGCCCCTAGCCTGATAGAAATGCTTATCAACCTCCACAGACAAAAGTCTGATCTTTTCAATCCTCTGGTCACATAGTCACATAGATATTCCTAAGCCCATCCCCCTCATCACCATATAGCCCTTAAGACAGCCCTCTCCTGTGACGTGTTTTTGCCTGTAATTGGGGGCATGACTTGGCTCTAGAGGGCATATAGAGATGGGACATAGGATAAAGGAGAAAAACCCTGCTCACTTCAAGCCTGCCTCGCAGAAGTCTGCTTTGTGCTAGCCTGCCTCTATCCAGGCTGCCACCCGCCTGTCTCCCTCTCCACATGGACCATATAGCAGGGTGCAGGTGAGCATGTATCATGAAAGGATTATATATATATATATATATATATATATATATATATATAACTTGTAATGCTCTTTTTTCTCTCTCTCATAATCTCTATATTGGTGTTATAATAAATAATAATTATCCCTACACAACTCCCTGTTGAACCCTTACTGTGAGTATATCAGAGGCCTGATCACCCCCTGATAGACTCTTAGAGAAAGAGTAGACACTAGATTCTGGACCTTTGGGGTTGAGAAAGCAGGTCAATGGTGGTGCCATTTACGCTGAGAGAGAAAACTAGGGGTGGGGGTAGGGGGGCGGAAAAACAAGTGTCAGGAGGGAAGTCTAGAGTCCCGTTTTGGATGGACTCCAAGTGTGTCTGTAACAGAGTCATGTTGAATAAACTTGTAAATATAGGAATCTGGATTAGAGACAGATTAGCAGCAGTGAGGGCAGAATTGGGGCTAGAGAAAGCAATTAGAGAATCATCAGAAGGTACATGACATTCTAAGTCAAGTTTCTATTTTAAGGCCAGGAAAGTATGGGGAACTGAAGCAGACACAAGTGAAATACATCATGCAAAGAGAAGGGATGGGCCATAGCATCTAGAAGAGGCAGACAGCGAGGGAAACCAGGTGTAACTGGGCTGCATTCCCAAATCACACACACCGGATGTTCTGAAGCAGCAGAAACATGCATATTCTTACACAGAACTGACGCTCACAAGTTCTAGTCTTTGAATTCAAAAATTAAAAAGGAAAGCATTGCTGCTAAATTGATCCTGGCTCATCGGGACCCTGTGGGACAGAGTAGAACTGTCCTAGAGAGTTTCCAAGGTTGTGAATGTTTGTAGAAATACAATGCTGGCTGAGCCCTGGTGGCCTAGTGGTTGTGTGCAGGACTGCAGTCCACAGGGTTGATGGTTAAATCCTACAACAGCTCCCCAGGAACAAGGTTGGGCTTCCTACTCCCACCAGGGAAGTGATGCCACACAAGAGAGAAAAAAAGAAAGAAAGAAAGAGAGAGAGAGAGAGAAATAAAGACAATACCATATTTTTCTTCCATAGAACTGCAAAGGATTCAACCACCAACATTTTCACTAGTGGCCAAGTACTTAACCAATGTGCCCCTAGGCTGCCTTCATAATAACAATAAACCCTTGATAGACCATTGTTGAAAAATATGAATGAGCGAAGGAGTGGAGGGATGTGTGATTCCATTTTATAGGAAATGGTGGGTATGGGCCAGTGTAACTTAGAGTGATTTGGGGGCCTCTGTAGATCAAAAATGACAAAGAGCTAAAAACTATTTTGGAATGGTCTAAAAGATCTGGATGAAGATGTTGGCTGTAAATTCGCAGGCCAACAAAGTGCCCTTGTCAATAACAGGTACCAAGAAACCAGACAGTAAAAGCATGATGACGGAAGCCCTGCACTTTATAGAACCAGGATGGAATCCACTGTTAAGACGGCCCTCAACCATGTAAATCTCATGGCAATCTTCAAAGAGTCAGAGTCTAAGAAGAGATGTTCTACTTTAGTAGCATGAAAAATTCCACCCCATCACATTATGAGAAAAAAAATGGGCATATGCACTTAAAAAAATAACATGTCGGCTTGGAATTTTTTCTGAGATATTATAGGGATTAGGAGAGAACAGGAGACCACTGTCATGCAGCCCTTCAAAGCCCTTCGGATTACATGGCAATGTAAACCCACATCCAAACCATATGTTGCCTCTCCTTTCAAGCTCAAAGGAGACTCAAGGCATGATTCATGGCAGCATGTGCCCTCAAAGCCTTCTTGTCTCCCTAGTCTTAATTGACATTTAGTTGGTTCGCATTTTCACTTCAGTTGAGGTTTAAGAATGAGGTAAGACCGTGTATTAAAGAGACAGACAACTTTCTCCAAAGGGAATTGTATTTCAGAATGGGAAGCTCACCCTAAAGCACTATGGGAAAATGCCAGAACTCTGAGTCGGGAAGAACATTATGAAAGACCATGGTTTAACCTGAATGATAACCACTCTCCCCTGCCCCCGAAATATCCACTTCCTCATTCCTGTTCTGTGAATAGTGGCAAAAGAAAATTTGAAGATGTAATAAAATTCAGTTTTGAGAGAAAGAGATTATGCTGGATTATGTAGGTAGACCCAATATTATTTTAAGAGTTCTTAATAACTCACTGCCATCGAGTGAGTTCTGACTCACCATGACCTATAAGACAGGGTAGTGGACTGAGCCCCGGTGGTGTAGTGGTTGAGTGTGGGACTGCGGCCCACAGGTTTGGTGGTTCAAATCCAGCAGCAGCTCTCCAGGAGTAAGGTTGGGCCTCCCACTCCCACCAGAGGGCAGTGATGCCCCTCAAAAAATAAAAAAAAGACAGGCTAGCACTACCTCCCTGAGTTTCTGACACCCACTCTGTAAGAGAGCAGAAAGACTAGTTGCTGTCATTTTCTTCCAAAGGGCAGCCGGTGATTTCTAAGTGCTGACCTGCTAGTTAATAGCCCAATGTGCCACCACGCCAGCTCCCATAGTCCTTGGAGAGCGGCAAGTGCGTCAGGAGAACGCAGAGAATGAGGAGAAGATATGATGACAGAAACAGAGACAAGAAAAGGAGAGATAGAATGCTGACTTGAGAATGAAGAAAGGGGCCACAAACCAAGAAATGCAAGCATCTTCTAAAAGGTAGAGAGGTACAGAAATGTACTCATCTTTAAAGCCTGAGGAAGGGGCACAGACCCACCAGTCCCTTTTAAACTTGACTGCCAGAGTTCTGTGTTTTATGCTGTTTTAAGTCACTTGGTTTGTGGTAGATTGATTGCAGACGAAATAGGAAACAGAACCCTCATTAGGCTTAAGGAGAAAACAAGAATTGCCATAATTTTTCAACTCAATCATCCCCAGACATTGACATGCTCTTCTGTATAGCCAGCTTTCCATCATCAAAAGAATAAGTGAACCAGCTGAGCCCCGGTGGCATAGTGGTTGTGTGCAGGACTGCGGCCCACAGGGTTGGCGATTCAAGTCTAGCAGTGGCTCTCCAGAAGCAAGGCTGGGCTCCTACTCCCACCAAGGACAATGATGCCAAAAAAAAAAAAAAAGAATAATTGAACCTTAGGCTTAGAAGGACCTCACAGTCTATTTTGTCCAACAGTCCAGGCAATGGAGGGATCCTGTGCATGCACTGCTTGGAGAGTAAAGCCAGCCCCAGGATGATAGCACTTCGGCTGAAGCCACTCATGGATGGTGCCCACACTCAGCTGTCTTCTCCCTATCTGTGCCCTACAGAATGGATGACCAGTAATGTGGTACCTCTGAGACAAGGCACATGATTGCTTTGCATACTCTACTGATCATATCCCCCTGGAAGAGCCTTCTATGGCACCTTCTGCTCCATTCCTCCTCTACCGAGATCCTCAGACTGTCAATCATTAAGGACCGTTATTCTTTCCTCAATCTCCATGTCACTCTTAGCCTATCACCCTGTGACAAGATCATATAGAAATAGTCTGTTTCTGTGCTTGATTAACAGTAGTTATACAATCCCATTAAGGAAATATTGAAAGCAGCAAAAGATAATGATGGGTTTTGGCACACTAATTATTATGAAGAAGGCGCAGAATCAGGCAGTCTTTCATTCTGCTAAATAATGTACAGCATCACTGTGAGTTGGAACTGTCTCGAAGCAACTGACAACAGCCGCCAATAATGCATAGTATTATTTCACAAAAGAAAATATTGAGAATGAAAATCTCCTTGGGTCCATGTCCCACATGTAACTGTGAGTCACATCATGAGCTATCTTCTTTCAGTCTGCGAACTATGATTGTTTATCTGTTCACCATGATCACACTGTGCATATCACATTTTTTTTCTTTTATTAAAAGATCATTTTACTGGGGGCTTTTACAACTCTATTATAATTGATACATCAACTGTATCAGGCATATCAGTACATATATTGTCATCATTCTTTTCTAGACATTTGCTTTCTATTGAGCCCTTGATATTTAGCTCCTTTGCCCCCCCTCACTCATGTACCCTTTATAGATTAGAAATTATTATTGTTATTTTCATATCTCACACCAACCACTCTCTCCCTTTAGCCATGGTTTCTGTTGTTCTTCCCTCTGGAGCGGAAGGTGTGATTATGCTTCAGTCATTTCAATCAGTTCCTCCTTCTTCCTCTCCTCTCCCCACTTCCTTCTGGTATCACTATTCCCATTCCTGGATTCCATGTGTTGTGAGCTTTTATCTCTTATCTGTACCTGTGCACATGCTCTGGTCTCGTCCGAAGTGAAAAGCAGCACTGGGGTCATGATAGCGGTAAGTGAGGAACCCTCAAGGAAACAGAGGAATATTCTGCATACCACTTTCTCATTATTATTCCATGCACTTTTTATGAAGTGACTTCAAAAATGTGCGGGGCATGAAATTAAAAGATGGTCCATTTTTTCCACACACTTTTTTAAAGTTCTCTCCCCCTCCCCAATCATATGACATATTTTTATTTACATTTAAGTGAACTTTAGAAATATGTATGCAACTCCTGTGAGTCAGTGACCTCACTGGGTGCTGATGTTGCCATGAGGAAATAAGATGGAAGCATCAACTGTAAGGGACAAGGGATAGTGAAACTCTCCATCATTTATTTATTCTTTGGACAAGATCTCTATGCTCCTCTCTTTTGTCCTTGTCGGGTAGAGGTAATGACTTGTGTTAACATTCGCTTACGTTTGCCTAAGCTTCAGAAGCCTGACTCCAGTCAGGGAAAAAACGCAGACTCATAGAACATACTGATAAGTGTCCTTGCGGTTGCACAGCATTGAGTGGCAGTAGTACAGGCGGCGGCAGCAGCAAACTCTCCTTAGTGACCACTGTGTGCCAGGCAGGAGTCCTGGTAGTTCCACAGGTTATGCATTGGGCTGCTTACCACAGGATTGGCAGTTCAAACACTGCGAGGGAGAAAGCTAAGGCTGTCTGCTCCATTAAAGGCATCCCTGCCTTAGAAGCCTTTGGGAGCAGTTCTGCCCTATCCTATCAGCTCACTATGTATCCCTAACAGAGCTGCCAGCGCTGTTAAAATTTGCACAGCCAAAATTTGCATTATCAAACCTAGGACATTACATATGAACAATGCTACTAACTAAACGATGGACCTTTAAAAGATTTCCTCATCCCCCCCCCCCCCAAATGTTATTTTGTGACCTAGTATCCAAGATTGCATTTGGTGTTTAAAGTATCTCTTTATTCTCCAGTCATCTGTGACAGTGCCTTTATTTTTATGGCGTTGGCACTTTTGAAGTCGCCATGGTGGTGCTCAGAGATAAGCGTGGGACTGCTACTCACACAGTCCACAGATCAAACCCACCAGCTGCTCTGAGACAGGAAGATGAAACTGTTTACGTCCATAAAGATTCCCTCTCAGAAACGCTACCTAGGACTATTCTGAGTTGGGGCCGACTCAATGGCAATCAGTTTGGTATGGTTGATTTTTTTTCTAGTCTGTTATTTTGCTGAAAGTCTTTTAATTTGGGTCTGTCTTATGCAATGTCACCAAGTGAGGGAGGCAGGATGTGGGCAAGAATAACACAGAGATACTGCACTCCTTTTAGTCCCTTACATTAAGGGTATTGTTGGCTGGAGTTAGTGTTGATTACTAAGCTAAGAGGGTGTTTTGATGGATTTCTTCATCTTAAATTTACTTTTTACTGCTCTAGTTAGTAAATATCTTGGAGATATTTACTATGTTGAGATTATGTAAATATCCTGTGTTGCCTCAAACTCTTAGCATCCATTAGTAGAACACCACACCAACAATTTGCATTGAAAAAAGAGTTGCTGGTGGTGATTATTCTAGTTCCCTTTCACAATCACTCCCTCATTGCTATCCAGTCAATAATGACTCATAGTGACTGTGTTAGTTCATGGTAGATTAGAAAAACAAATTCATGGACACTCACATGTGTATAAGAAATTCATGGACACTCATGTGTATAAGCATGTGTATATATGCTTTATATACAAAAGCTGTTGAATATTGAGATAACATCCCAGCCTAGTCCAGATCAAATCCATAAGTCCTATATTAGCCCAAATGTATACCAATGTATACCAATCTATAAAGTCCTCTTTAGGCTCACAACACACACGCAATGACACCAAGCACGGGAAGATCACAGGATAGTAGGTGCAAAGTCTTGTGGACCCAGTGGCAGTAGAAACATCTCAGCACTGGCAGGGTCTCCACATAACTCCTCCAGTTCTCAGGACATAAAGTTTATCAGCTCAGTGCCATGTGTCTTGGCAGTAGAGCATCTCCCAGGGAGTGAGCAGACAGAAAAAGTGTCTCATGTTTCCAAGGAGGAAATTCCTAATTCCCAGAATCCTCTGGGGGAGGCCAAGTCCAAAGACCTCATTGACTATACAGTGTTTGACAGGCTAGACCTCACCCCTTCACTTGTAATCCTTTCAAGTTGACAACATATTATATAAATATGACAGTGACCCTCTTGGACAGGGCAGAACTGCCATGTGGGTTACTGAGACTATAACTCTTTATTGATGTAGAAAGTCTCATCTTTCTCTTTCAGGACATCTGCTGGATTAAAACTATTGATCTTTCAATTAACAACTAACACATAATCATTATGTCATCAGGATTTTTTCTATATTATTAATTAGAATTCTTGTATAAGTAAATACCTTGTTAATTTATTTATTGTCATTGATTTATCTCAGTATGATCTCATGGATATTTTTCCCCCCGATGGAGTACAGACTAACACTATCATTATTTCTTTATCTTGTTGCTTTTTAAAGCTTTTTTATTTTGTTTATTTTGAATACAAAGTATCCAGATCTTGGTTTCTAAGTGACATTGTCTAATACCCTTATTTTTTTCATTTTCTTTTCAATTATTTTTAAAATAATTTTATTGGGGGTTCATATAACTCTTATCACAATCCTTACATTCATCATGTCAAGCACATTTGTACATTTGTTGCCACCATCATTCTCAGAACATTTTCTTTCTACTTCAGCCTTTCGTATCAGCTCCTCACTTTCTTTTTCCTTCCGCCTCCACCTTCCTTCCCTCCCTCAGAAACCCTTGATAATTTATAAATTATTATTTTTTTGTGTGTCTTACACTGATTGATGTCTCCCTTCATCTGCTTTTCTGTTGTCTATCACCGTGGGAGGGGGTTATATGTAAATCATTGTGATCAGTTCCCATTATCTCCTCCCATCATCTACTTACCCTCCCAGTATTGCTACTCTCAATATTGATCCTAAGGGGTTTTTCAGTCCTGGGTTTCCTGTGTTGAGAGCTCTGACTAGTACCAATGTACATGTCAGATCTGTAAGGTAGAACGGAGGTCATTATAGTGGGGAGAGTAGGGAAGGAAGCATTAAAGAACTAGAGGAGGGTTGTATATTTCATCGGTGCTATACTGTACCCTGACTGACTTCTCTCCTCCGTGAGACCCTTCTGTAAGGGGATGTCCAACTGCCTACAGCCTCTCCGCACTCTTCCTCATTCACAATGATATGATATTTTGTTCACTGATGGCTGATACCTGGTCCTATTGACACCTGGTGATTACACAGGCTGGTGTATTTCTTCCACGTCAGCTGTGTAGCTTCTCAGCTAAAGGAATGCTTGTATATCTTCAAGCCTTGAAGACCCCAGGTGCTATATCTTTTGATAGCTGGGAAACATAAGCTTTCTTTACCACATTTGTTTATGTACCCATTTTAACTTCAACAACCATGTCGGGAAGTTGAGTTTCACAGAATGCCAGGTTATTAGAACAAAGTATTCCTGTATTGAGGGAGTACTTGAGTAGAAGCCCAATGGCCATCTGCTACCTTAATACTTAACATATAGATATATGTACATAGATCTATTTCCATATAATTACATTTGTACATGCCTGTATTTAGACCTCTATAAATGTTCTCCTAGTTCCTTCCTCTATTTCCTTTTACTTTCCTCTTGTCCCACCATCATGCTTATCCATCATTTGGGTTCCAGTAATTCCTCTTGCTTGCATTGCCTTTGATCAAGCCCTATCAAGTCCCCTATACCAACCTCCCCATCAATTTTAGATCACTTGGTGTATCCTTGTCCCTGGAGTTAGCACCACTTCCTTTCCCATCTTGCCCTCTCCCATGTCTCCCTGGAACCATTGGTATCATTATTTTCTCTTCCAGATTGTTTATCCCGCCTATTTTATCTAGATAGACCTGGAGGGATAATAATATGTACACACACACACACACACACACACAAAAAGACAGAGCAAAACAAAGCAACAAAAGAAAGCAAAACAACAAAAAAACCCAACGACACACACACAAAAAGAAAAGTCAATGAGTAGTTCAAGGTCTGTTTCTTGACCTTTAGGAGTGTTTTCTGGTTGAGTCTAATGGGGTGCATGCCCTGGCCCCATAGTCTATTTTTCATATTCCTTAGGGGCTTCATTTCTTTGCTTACCTTGCTGTTCTGGTGCATGCCTTTAGTGTTCCCCCTCAGTGTGGTGAGGTCCGATCAGGCACAATTACCACAGTGGCTCTCCAGTGTTGTTCCCCATAGCAATATGAGCCATTCAGGGACATCATGTCTCCTAGTGGGGCTGGCCCTATGGTCCTCATGTGCATTGGCTGCTCTGAGCAGGACTATCATTCTCAGGGCTTGGTGGGCCAGGATGTGCTCCATCCTCTCTTCCTCCCCCTTTATTTGCTTCTGTATGCTCTGATCAAACAAGTCCCTCTCTCTGAGCTGTAGCTTCAGTGCTGTCCTCTGAAATGAATTCTTCTCCAGGGAAGGGACAGCTGTCCACATAGTTGGGATTCAGGCCAGACCCTCCAACCTCTCTATTGGTTCCCTACTTTATGCCCGTATGTTGCATTCATGTCTTGGAGCAGTAGGTTGAAGTCTGGTCCCTCTTTCCCTGTGGAGATATAGACAACACACTCCCCTTGGGTGGATTAGTGCCTTGTTCCCTACTACCCATGTCTTCCCCCACTCCTTTTACTTGGCTACTATATTTATCCCTGGATTTGGTCTGGCCCCTGCTATACTAACTGGACCTCACTCCAGGAATGTTTGTATGTAGTAGCTTTTTCTCTATGCCCCTTTTCCATTCTTAAGTTTACCTCAGCAGAATCATGTTGTATTTGTTGCCCTTTTGTGCTTGGCTTACTTTGCTTAGCATAATTTTCTTCAGATCTTCCCATGTGGCGATGTGCTCCATGTGTTCATCGCTGCTTTTCAGTGATGCATAGTACTCCATTGTATGTATGTTTCCCAGCTTCATAGTCCATTCGTCTGTTGATGGAAATTTAGGTTGTTTCCAATGCCTTGCAATTGTGAACTGTGCCACGATGAATATCGGAGCACAGTTGCCTGGTTGTGGTTTGCTTCTTGCCTCTTCTGGGTATATGCTCGGGGTGGGGGGATTTCTGGGTCATATGATAGCTCAATTTTCATCTGTTTTAGATATCACCCAAACAATTTGCAGAGTGGCTGTTCATACATAGAAATGTGCTTGAAACAATGGATGAATGGATGGATTATGATAAGAGCTGTACAAGCCCCCAATAAAATGATGTTTAAAAAGGGAACTGATACTTATATATATGACTGTTCTATGTGTTCTGCCCATCCCTGGAAGCTTTGGGAAGTCGAATGTGTGAGCTATGAACATCACAATGCGAAGGAGAGAGAAAAGGGCCCATAACAAGCTGGCCCAGACTGCAACTACCACAGAAGAAACCGACATCTTGTGTATACTCCACACCCCATGTCCAGTCACTGCCCAGCCTAAGACTGAGCAGAATTAAAGTTTGTATGAAGAGATGGGAGGTGGGAAGGGATTGCCTTGTGGGATTCCATTTGAAGATTTCATATTTTTTGAATTTTATTTTATTTACCAACCTTGGGTTATATGACCTGGCACAAGAGTTTAGATCAAATAGCTAATCATAGTTTGAAATGGGAAATGGCTGCGACATATTGGGAGGTCTTCCATGAAACTTAGCCGATCCATTCATGCCTGATTTAGAAGTTATATGAGCCAGAATAAATGAAGTTTATGGGCAGGAGTTCATGAAGTTGTGGGCAGGAGTTCCTGATACTTCTCAGAAGCTTTCTGAGAAGCGATTTATGATTTGGGAAAAGGCCTCCACTGGCCATATATGGTGTATTAGACAGGATTCTCTAAATAAACAAAACCAGGACACTAATAATTCTATGTATTTCTATAGATAGAAAGATATCTACCATGAGAAATAAGCAGTTAACTAATCTATAAAGAAGGACAAATGGCTCAGTACAACTCACTTGCGTGAGACAGACAGTAGACTGGCAGTTCTTCAAGTCTTCAGGGCCACCGAGTAGTCCTTTGTAGAGCAATTCAGGCTATCCGGCCACAAGCAGCAAATGGCAAAGCCGATCACCAATGGTCAGTCAAATGACAGAGTCCAACACTCCCCAGCTCAAGGGATATATATTCCAGGAGGGTCGTGAAGCAGGACTTGAAGGAACCTCGACTCACAGCAACACAGTCCACCGATTGGATGTCCCACAGATAGTGTCCCTTGGAGATCGAGGTCTTCACTTTGGATAACTGTCCATCCTGTACCTTTTCTTATAGATCATGCCAGAGTGTTATATCTGGAGTTATCTGGAGTATGAAGGACATTCTTTTAGCACACTTTGGTCATGTATATCATGTGCCTCTATTTTCTATCTGACCTAAATTACGGTGAGAACTGTGCTCTGTAAATGCCTCCCCTGGGTTCGGCTCCTGGCTTTCATAATGTGTTATTCTCATGTTATCATATGTCATCATGCTCACATTCATTTCTACGTGCCAATATCAGTTTGTAGCATGCTTTCGCATAGACTGAAGCATTACCATCCATGTGCTTTTGGAAACTTCCCCCTTGGGTTCAACTTATAATTGAGGTTTATCTAAACGTGATTTAAGTACTTGACTTTTTTTTTAGTTGTGCTATCTATAATGTAACAGGTTACTTGCAATGCCAATAGTCTTCATGTGCTACACTTGAGTAGCATTTGTTATGTTTATGTTTCCCATTCCCATCACCATTGTCCAAATTTTGGATCAACTCTAACAGCGCCACCCCTTAAGCAGTGAATCCCCTCTTTTCCCGCTCTTTCTCTAGTAAACCAAACTCCAAATTCACCACCATCAAGTTGATCCCAACTCATTGCACCCCAGAGTAGCACTGCTCCTGGGGGTTTCTGTAACTCTTTAGAGGAGTAGAAAGCTGCAGAGCAGCGGGTGTTTTCAGTTTGTTGGCCAAACACTTCATGTCAGTGGAACCATAGAATATGCGTTCCTTTGTCATTTCTTTCTCTTAGCATGTTATAATATGTATCAGTACTTCATCTTTATTAAGGGTGGTAAATTATTGTATTTTATTGTATTAGAAATGAGCCCTGGTGGAGTGTGATATTGTACACAGAACCACAAGGCCAGAAGTTCCAGTTTCTCAGCCTCTCTGTCGGAAAAAGATGTGGCTTTTTCATCCTGGAAAGATTTACAGCCTCAGAAACCCAAAGGGGCAGTTCTACTGTGTCCTATAGAATTACCATGATTCAGAATTGACTCCATGGCAGTAACTTTGTGGAATGTGTTTGAACTTAAATTCCGACCCTTAGGTTTGCAGAGCAGGAGCCTCAATGGCACGGTGGGTTACATGTAGGACTGTTTACCACAAAGTCGGTATTTCAAACCCACCAGTCACTCTGAGAGAAAGATGAGGTTTACGACTACCATCAAGATTTAGGTCTCAGAAACCCATGAGGGCAGTGGGTTTGGTTTAGTCTGGAGGTTCACAGAAAGCTATTGATTCCTGTGAGAACTCTCAATTCCTTTTGGGTCTCCACGTAGTTTCAACTGAATCATTACTGGTCCCTTTCACATTTCTGTCATTCCATCTGCTTCTGTGGCAATTTGGTCTGCCAGCCATCATTTATCTCGTGATGGTTTCCTTTGTTCCCCATATCCTAGCTGTGAAACGGTGGCCATTATCATGACCTCATGCGGGTGGTCTTCCTCAACAGATGAAAGGTCTTTATCTGATCTTTGGCCTGGTCAAGCTTTCATTCATGATCCTCTCTGAATCTTTTCCCCTAGAACAGGATGTGTGTATGTTTATTTATCCTTTCACTTCTTGACGGACATGTAGGCTGTTGCCCCTGTGGACTACTGTAGTCAGTGCTGCAGCAAACATTGCATGCAAGTACTTGTTCAAATTCCCGCTTCCGTTTATTTGGGGTATGTATCTAGGAGTGAAATTGCTACAATCAAATGTCAATTCTATGTTTAACTTAGGAGCCACCAATTTTTTTCTACACCAGTTGTCCTGTTTGGCAATTCCACCAGCCACCGATGAAAATAGCAACTTCTTCATATCCTTAGTAGAAATTGCTGTTTCCCATTCTTTTAAGTTGGAGTCATTTTAGTGGAAGTTACCATTGGGATTTTTATTTGCATTTCCCTAATGACTAATGAAAGTGAGCATCCTTCCATGTGCTTGTCAGTCACTTAAATGTCTTCTCTGATGGAAATGCCTCTCCTATCCTTTTCCCATCTGACTAAATTGTTTGTCTTCTTGTTAAGTTGTAGGAGGAATTTGTATATATAGTTACATAAATATATTAGATCAAATACATAAACTCAAAAAATAATTTTTAACATGGTCTTTGGGTTTCTGAGAGTCAAAATCTTTACCAGAGTAGATAACTTCATCTTTTCCCCCTAAAGCTGCTGGTGGGTTCAAATAGCTGACCTTGTAGTTGCAGCACAGTGCAGCGCTCATTATGCCACTGGAATTCTTGTACTAAATATATACTGTAGTAAATGCTTATCAAATCAGATATATAGTTGCCAATCTGTAAAGAGTATCTTCATTTTGCAGTGATATTTACATATGCTTTTGTGTCTAATTCTGGTTCATTCATTTTGATTGATGTATGGCATTACATTAAATTAATGAACCAAATTATTTATCTTTTACCTGATCTGAGATCTTTAGGTTGCTTTCACATTTTAAACACTTATAAATCATATTGAAATAAACATCATTTATGTAATTCTTTTAGCATATGTATGAAAGTTTCCCAAAGGTACAAAATGGAATTTCTAGGTCAAAAGCAACATAAGACATTCAATTTTATCTTTATGTTAATTTTTCATAGTTTACAAACCAAAAATAATTATGAAATATATATGTATTTTAAAACAGGTGTCATACTTTAGTTGAACTGCTTATTAATTCATTACAGGAATGAGTACCCTTGTTTCTATTAAAGAGCTGTGAGATTAAAAATGACTTAAAATATAAAGTATATTATAACTTGATTAGAATATATTGTTTCACTGTGATAAAAAGTAAAATATGACATCCTGATAGTCTTTCCAATTGTCTGACATATATAACCTAATAATTTTATTCCTAGCCAGTCGTAACTCAGTTATAAAGAAAAAGGACAGATATTCTCAATTGTATCATGAACCATAGACTGCAGGAGTCTTCCCTGAAGAATGATTTCAGGGACTAAAATCAGAAGCTAAAAGATAAATAGAGCTATTATGTGAAAAAAGTGAAGTGTGCAAAAAAGAATGAAGAGCAAGCTCTGAATTTATTTAAATAGTTGCAAGGTTACAAAACACTGGTGATTTGGGCGCAAAATATGAGCATCATAAACATTTTTTAAAATCATTTTATTGGGGACTCATACAACTCTTATCTTATACATACAACTATTATGTCAAGTACATTTGTTCATTTGTTGCCATCATCATTCCCAAAACAATTTCTTTCTTTTTGAGCCCTCCCTTCCTCGCGAAACCTTGAGAGTTTATAAACCAATGTTTCTTCACCCACTTTTCTGTTGTTCATCCCTCTGGGAAGGAGTTACATGTAGATTATTTTGGTCAATTTCCCCATCCTCTGCCACCCCAACCCCCTCCACTCCTGGTATCACTACTCTCATTATTGCCTTGAGGGGTTTATCTGTCCTGGATTCCCCGTGATTCCAGATCTTATCTGTACCAGTGTACATTCCCTGGTCTAGCTGAATTTGTAAGGTAGACTTGGGATCATGATAGTGTGTGTGTGTGTGTGTGTGTGTGTGTGTGTTGGGAGGGTGCTATACTGCACCCAGACTGGCTCATCTCCTCCTTGAGACCCTTCTGTAGGATTTGAGTCTCTACTCTGCACTCCCCCTCATTCACAGTATGATTTTGTTGTTGTTGTTCTGGGCCTTTGATGCCTGATCTCATTGACACCTAGTGATCACACAGGTGTTTTCCATATGGGCTTTATTGTTTCTCAGCTAGATGATCACTTGTGTATCTTGAAGTCTTTAAGATCCCAGATGCAGTTTGTTTTGATAGCCAGACATCCTCAGCTTTCTTCACTACATTTGCGTATGCACCTGCTTTGTCTTCAGTGATCCTGTCGGGAAGGAATGCAAGGTTAATAGAACAAAGTGTTCTTGCCTTGAGGGAGTACTTGAGTAGAGGCCTAATGTCCATCTGCTGCCTTAATAGTAAACCTACAGGTATATGCACATAGATCTATTTCCCCATCACCATATATAAAAATATATATGTACATGCCTATTTTTGGATCTGTCAATGCCCTTTGTCTCCTACTCTTTCCTCTATTTCCTTTTACTTTCCTCTTGTCCCACTATCATGTTCAGCCTTCATTTGGGTTTCAGTAATCCCTGTCAGTTACATTTCCCTTGATCAAGCCCTATCAGGCCTCCTACACCCTCCTCACCACTGATTTTGGATCAGTTATTGTTCTCTTGTGCCTGGGTTTGTTAACAACCACTTCCTTTTCCCAGCATCTCCCTCTCCCAACCCTCCCCCCCAACCATCAGTTCCACTTGTTTTCTCCTCCAGATTGTTCATCCTGTCTATCGTATCTAAATAGACCTGCAGAGATAATAATATGCAAAAAAAAACAAGACAGATCAAAACAAAACAATAAAAGAAAGCAAAGCAACAATAAGCCAGTGACCCCAAAAAAGGCTCTAAATAGTTCAAGTTCTGTTTGTTGACTTTTAGGAGTGTTTTCGAGTTGAGTCAGATGGGGTGCTATGACCTGGCCCCACAATCTGTTTTTGGTATTCCCTGCGACTTTGCTGCTCTGTTCCCCTTAGTCTTCTGTTGCACATGCTTAGTATTTCACCTCAGTGTGGCAGGGTAAGATATGGCATAATTTCCACAATGTGTCTCCTGTGTTGTCCACGGTAGTGGTCTGGGTCAGTGAGAGACATTGTGTCCTGAAGTGAAGCCAAATTGTCCTCTCTGTGCTTTGGGTACTCTGAGCTAGAATATTGTCCTCAAGGTTTGGTGGACTAGGTTGTACTCCACTCGCTCTTCCTCCCTGTGGTGGTCATGTATTCATTATGCCAATTTCATGATTGGGATGAAAGGATAGAGTCTAGCCTGTTAATCTGGAGAAAGTCATTGAGTAGCCAATGAGGCCTCTTTGTGGGCATGGATTTCTCCTGAGACTTTTGGGGAATCTCACGGTATTTCCCTAATGGAGAAGAGAGGCCATCTCCCCAGTTGTTGGGAGTTAGTCTCTGAGATGACGAACTACACAAGACAAGATGGCAGTGTCCAATGAGCTGGAGGAGCCAGAAAAAAAGCCAGACGGCCTTACCCTGATGGAACCAGACCTCTGAAGTAGGAGAAACTACATGGAGACCCCCGCCAGCAATGAGTTGCTTCTGCCACCACTGGATGCTGTTGATGGACCTTGAGCCCTAGAAGCGAGGAGCCATCTGCCAGCATCGGGATTCTGCACCCACTGATCTGTGACTTCATGAGTCAGAAGGAGACTTTATAGACTGATTTTGGGCATATGGGCTAATATTGGACTTATGACTTTGAACTGGACTGGGTTGGGATGCTTTCTCAATGTTCCATTCCTTTTGTATATAAGTCTTACACTTATATTCATATGTGTGTCTATTAATTTGTTTCTCTAGTCTGCCCAGACTAACACTCTCCCCCTTCATTTGCTCTTGTGTACTGGGACAAGACATGTGCCTCTTCCTGAGCTGTAGCTTCAGTGCTATCCTCTGAAGTGAATTCTTCTGCAGGCAAGCATAATAAAATTTGATATCACAGAAAATCTGTAAGTATCAAAACCTAAATGTGGAGGAAGTTTCAGAGATGAGGGAAATGTAAATTTGCTTACTGTCATATCTTATACAAGAGTGTGTTAGTCTGGGTAAACTAGAGAAACAAAATCGTAGACACTCATATGTGGATAAGAAAAAGTTTTATATGTAATTGTCCATTCAGAAAACATTCCACCACAGTTCAGATCAAGTTCATAAGTCCAATACCAATCTATAAATTCTTCTCCAGACTCACACAAAACATGCAAGGACTCTGAATACAGGAAGATCACAGACCAGTGAATAAAACGTCTTATGGATCCAGTGATTGTGGAAGCATCTCCGCATTTGGCAGGGGTCTCCATGTGACTCCTACAGCTCCAGAGCTCTAGCGAATCTTCATGTGTCCTGTCAGCAGGGAGGCAAAGCAGAACATAGATCTGGCCTTCAGTAAGCTATTTATCCCTTTTGCCCTTCCAAATGAGCTCATCAGGCTGCAACCTGATTGACAGGCTAGACTCCACTCCTTCGCAAGTTGACAGGAGACTCCATAATTGCCACAAAGAGCAAATGAAAAAGTACTTCTTCCAGTGGAAGGAAATTAAAGGTTTCTATCTTGGAGAGGAGGAGATAAAACTATCACTATTTGCAGACAACATGTTTCTATACTTTGAAAACCTCAAAAGTTTCACAACAGGAGTACCAGCAGCAATAGAGAAATAGAGGAGTGGCAAGATTCAAGATCAACCAACAGAATTCTATTGGTTTGCTATATACATCAGACAAAAGGAGGTTAAGAAAGTAGTCCCCTTCACAGTAGCCAAGAACAAGTTGAAATATCTAGGGCTATATCTAAACAAACAACAACAAAAAAGACTTATACCAGGAAAACCATAGACCCGAACTAAAAGAAACCAAAAGCATCCTTCACAACTGGAAGAATATCCCATGCTTGTGGATTGGAAAACTCAATTTAGTAAACATGTCAATCTTATCCAAGGCACTTTATAAGTTTAATGCTATTCTGATTCAAATACCAACGACCTTCTTCAAAGAATTGGAAAAAACGACCACTAATTTCTTATGGAGAGGGAATAAACCAAGAATTAGACAACTCCTCAAGAAAAAGGACAACATTGGAAGGTTCAGTTTGCCTGACTTTAGCATGTACTACACAGCCACAGTGGTCAAAACAGTGTGGTACTAGAATAATGACAAATACTCAGACCAATGGAAAAATAACGGAAAACCCAGAAATAAAACCATCAGCATATAGACAACTGATCTTCAACAAGGACCCAAAAGGCATCCAGTGGAAGGTGGATACCCTATTTAACAAGCGGTGCTGGAAACGATGGATATCGAACTTTAGAAAAATAAAACAGGATCATTATCTCTGCCCATGCACAAGAACAAACTCAATAGATCACAGACTTAGAAATAAAACCCCAACATATGAGAACTATCGACAATGGAATCAGGGAAAACCTAAGAATCTTGGCACTGGCAATGTATAGTATAATTGTAATAGGAAAGGGAAGGGTACACACACACACACACACACACACACACACACACAAAGCTGAAATCAACAAGTGGGATATACTAAGGATAAAAGACTTCACCAAGAGAGTAACAAGAGAACCCACAGATTAGGTGAGGATTTTTAGCAATGACACAATAAAAAAAGGGGGTTATTATTAAAATCTACAGTACCCTGTAGCTATCAAAAGAGAAGAAAACAGTTAATCCCCTGGTGTGGCAGTCACTGATCTGTGTCAGTTTCAGCACTGGGAGTGTAAGGGTGTTAATCTGGAGATGGCCAATAAGTTCTCTGTGTCAGTACGGCATTCTCCTGAAAATTCAGGGGAGTCTTGCGGTATTTCCCAATTGGAGGAGAAAGATTTGGCTCAGTCGTTTGGAGATGGTCTACTGACAAGACAAGACAGCAGCATGATAAAGATCCTGAGTCCTGGAGACTGAAGTAGCTGGAGGAGAAGCCACATGGGTTTACCCTGAAGGAACCAAACCTCTATGGCCGCAGAAGCCACATAGAGACTCCTACCAGCGCTGAGCAACTTCTACGACCACTGGACGCTGCTAGTGAACCCTGAGCCCTGAAAATGAGGAGCAATGGGGAGACCCCTGCCAACCCCAGGATGCTTCCGCTGCCGCTGGACACCCAAGACTCTGCACCCACTGCCCTGTGATTGTCCTGGTGTCGTTACACATGCTACCTGAATCAGAAGGAGACTTTATAGACTGGTATCGGACATATGGGCTAATATCAGACGTATGACCTTGGACTGGACTGGGTTGAGATGTTTTCTCATTGTTCCATTCCTCTTGTATATTAAGTCTTTCCCTTATATCCATATGTGTGTTTATGAATTTGTTTCTCTAATATACCAGGACTAACACACCTAGAAAGTAGACAAAAGACCTAAATAGTAGTTTCACTAGAGAGGAGACCCAAATGGTAAATAAACATATGAGAAAATGCTCCTGATCATTAGCCATCAGAGAAATTAAAATTAAAGCAACCAAGAAATACCCCTAATACCTTGAGGAAAGCCCAAAGCAGAAAATCAGAGAGCAACAAATGTTGAAAGGGATGATATGAGATAGGAACTCTCCTCCACTGCTGGTGATTTTCTAGATTTGTACTGCTACTGTGGAAAGACATCTGGTGATATTTAAAGCACATGCAAATTGAGCTACCTTATGACCCAGAAATCCCTCTACTGAACATACTCAGAAGAGGTAATGAATAGGTCATGACTAGCTGTCTGAACTCCATTGTTTATTGTGGCACAATTCACAATCACAAAGAATTGGGAAACAATCTAAATTTCCATTGACAGATGAATGGATTAGAAAATTCTGGCAAATACACACAATGGAGTGCTGCACATCACTAAAAAGCATTGATGATCACATGAAGCACATTGTCTCATGGGAATATTTGGTGGATATAAACAAAGTTAGCCCATTACAAAAGGCCAGGTACAACATGAGTCCACTGACATAAGTATAATCAGCACAGTAGATATAAAAGAAAATCCACTTATACCACACATTATGGGTTGAAATGCAGGCAATTGGGCAGTGGACAGACCAAACCCAAGAATGTACACATCATTCCAACACAAATAAGGGGAAGGGGAAGGGGGAAGAAGAGGGAGATGATGGTAGTGAGGGAACAGGGCACTAATCCACCCAGGAGAGGGTATTGTTGGTCTCTACAGAAAGGGGAGTGTGCACACAGACTCCCACCACAGCGCACCAAACCTTGAGGGCAACGTAGCCACATGGAGTAACACATGAATTGAGAGGGCTACAGGGCCGGGCTCAACCAGAGCCAAACTGACCCTGCCCTAGAAGACACAAAGCCAAACAACACAAAAAACAAATGGTAAACAGGATAACACTAAGCTTACAGGTTGGGGAGAGGAGCCCACCTGCCATACCCACACAGAAGCAAATCAAGATAGAGAAAGAGAGCGTGAGAGACTAGACCCCACACCAACCCACCACGCCCCAAGGACAACGTCTTTCCACAGAGCTGCTAAAGCGCAGAGAGGACTGTAGAGTCGACCACAGCGCGAGCCATGATGTCCCCTTACTGGAGCCTAGCTCGACTGAGGACAATCCTGGGGACACATGGCAGGAAGTGAGTCCAGTTTGACATACACCCATGCACACACTCATGGAGTGAACCAAAAAGGGAACATAACAGATCAGAAACAGGAGGAAAGCCAAGCCACAAAGCCCCTGAGGAGCTCCCAAAATAGACTGCAGTCAAGGAGGGGCAATTCCTGGAACTGCCCAGCACCAGTGGAGAGATAGTCATAAAGGTCAGTGGACAGACCTGGAATGATGTATGCTTTTTCAGATATTTTTTACTACTTTTCCCCCATCTTTTTATTCAATCTCTCTCTCTCTCTCTCTCTCTCTCTCTCTCTCTCTCTCTCTCTCTCTCTGTCTGTCTGTCTCTCTCTGTTATTGTTGTTTTGTCTACCTGTATGAGATAGGCATAGGCAGCAAACTGGAGAAGAAAGCAAGGGGACCTACAGTTCCGGAGCGCCTTGAGGGGAGGAGGAGCTGGGGGAAGGGAGAGGTGAGCCAACAACTTCGAGTAGACAGGGCAACAAGTAGGGAATTAAAATCAGCGATGAGGAGGATATAGAGATCCTGGGGGTGCTTGAGAAGTGTGATCTAGCTGAGATAAGTTGCTAAGAGGCAGAAGAAGGGCAAGTGATGATGGGGCAGAAGGAAGGTAAAAGGAAACAGCAGAAAGATCTAATAGCAAAGCTATGGATAGAGGAATGGACATAGGTGTGCACTTATGTCAATATATTAATTCATTAAAAGATAGAAGTATTCATCTACCTACATATATTTATTTGGTAAGGCATGAAGGAATTTGACGGACTTGTGACTTCCACTCAAGAACACTTTGTTCTAACAAGCCAGCGTTCTGTGATGCTCACCCTCCCAACGTGATCACTGGAGACAATATGGAAATGTGTGCATAAGAAAATGTGATGAAGAAAGCTGATGGTGTCCAACGATCAAAATATATAGTGTCTGGAGTCTTAAAGGCTTGCCATGCAATAAGTGGCCGGCAAGCAAAGCAGAAACAAGCCCACAGGGGAAAAAAAACACACCAGCCTGTGCGATCATGAGATATCTACATGACCAGGTAGTAAAGTGACCAGAGGTTCCACTTTTTAACAGTTTAACAATGTCCTGAGTGTTTTTTTTTCTTTTTTTAAATTTTATTGGGGGCTCTTACAGCTACTACAACATTCAGTACATCATTTGTATCAAGCACATTTGCACACATATTTCCACATACATTTCCCAGTATTTTCCACTTGAGCCCTTGATACAAGCTCCTTTAAAAAAAAACCTCCCCTTTCCCTTCCCCCCCCTTTTTAAAAAAAATAATCATTTTATTGGGGGGCCCCTACAACTCCCATCACAATCCCTAACAATCAGTTGTATTCAGGCCACTTTTACACACCCATTGCCATCATCACTCTCAAAACATTCTCCCTCCCTCCAGGCCCCCATTATCAGCTCCCTATATTACCCTTCCTCCCCCCTTCCCCTGAACCCTTAGTAATTTACAAATTATTTTTTCATCCTGTACACTGTACAATGTGTCCCAACACTCACTTCCCTGTTGTCCATGCCCCAGAGAGGAGGCTATGTGTAGATCCCTGAAGTTGGCTCTCCCTCTCCATTCCTCCATCCCTCCACCCTCCTGGTATTACCACTCCCATCACTAGTCTTGATGGATCATCAATCCTAAATTTCCCATGTTTCCAACTTCACTGTACATCTCCTGGTCTAGCTGGATTTATGTGGTAGAATTGGGGTCATGATAGTGGGTGGGAGGCAGCATGGGCACTAGAGGAAGGTTGCATATTTCATAGCTCCTACCTTGTATCTTAACTGACTCATCTCCTCCTTGTAATCCCTCTGCAAAAGATGTCACCTAACCTATTGATGGACTTTGGGTCCCCAATCTGTACTTCCCCTCATTAATAATAACAAAATTTTAGCTCATTGATGCCTGACACCGGATCCCTTCACCACCTCATGATCACACAGGCTGGTGTGCTTCTTCCGTGTGGGCTTTATTGCTTCTGAGCTGAATGGCCACTTGTTTACTCAAGCCTTTAAGTCCCCAGACGCTATATCTTTTGGTAGCCGGGCACCATCAGCTTTCTTCACCATATTTGCATATGCACACATTTGTCCTCAGGGATCATATCAGGAAAGTGAGCATGCAAAGTTATGCTTTTGAGTTCTTGAAGCCTGATATCTCATCCCTTTGACACCTCATTATTCCACATGCTCGTGTGCTTCTTCCATGTGGGCTTTGTTGCTTCTGAGCTAGATGGCTGCTTGTTTACTTTCAAGCCTTTAAGTCCCCAGATGCTCCATCTTTTGACAGCCAGGCACCATCAGCTTCTTCACCACGTTTGCTTATGCACACATTTGTCTTCAGTGATCATGTCGGAAAGGTGAGCATTTTGGAATGCCAATTTAATAGAACAAAGTGTTCTTGAACCAAGGAGATACTTGAGTGGAGGTCCAATGCCCATCTGTTGTCCTACTACTAACCCTATAAGTATACACATTAATCTCTTTCCCCATCCTCACTTATAAATATATGCCCC
>PVJH01008248.1:0-86710 GCA_004026705.1 Nesogale talazaci
CTCTGGTTTCTGGCTGGGTTCAGCTACTAGGGAGCAGCAGCAGGATGTGGGAGTAAGGCTATTGGGTTTGGGATCTGTTCTCCCACACCTCCCCCTTGCTGGGTTAACTAAGGATTAGCTGGCTGAGGCCCTTGACCACCTGCTGCTGCTGCTCACCGCCTTCCTGTCAACAGTGACCCAATGGCACGGAAAAGAAATGGAGTTTTCAAGGCAATCTTTACAGGAACTGAAATCCCATTCTCCCATGGAACAGCTGGCGAATTTGAACTGACCTTGTGGTTAGCCACCCAATGAATAGCCCATTATGCTATCAGGACTTCTCCCTCGATCAGAGGTCGTTGTTTTGTACAATATTGCCTATTATTCCAGATCCAGGTAAATTTGGCGTCTAAAGGCTAATTTGCTGTCCACACTTTTATTATAATTCCTTTATTCTCTCCAAATAGTGAGAGGTGTATTTTCTGTCATAACCCTATTAACTGTCAGTGAATCAGGCAGTAAGTAAGCATTTCCACCACCACCACCATTTGGTCAGTTTGTCAAACTATGGCAGCTTAGATGTTTCTGCCAGCTATGTCACTGGTATTTCAAATAGCAGGATCATCTAAAGTGAACAGGTTTCAGCAGAGCTTCCAGACTAAAAACATTATAAAGGAGGAGTTGGCAGTTCACTTCCGAGGAATTAGATCTGGAAGGCTTTATGAATTAGAACGTTGTCAGAGTGGTACCAGAAGATGGGCCTCTCAGGTCAGAAGGCACTCAACCTAAGAAGAAGCACTGCCCCTCCCCACAACTATCATGATTCTACTACAAATCCTGCTGGACTGGAAGAGGTACTCTGGTACAGATGGGAACTAAATACAGGGAATCCAGGACAGATGAACCCTTAAGGACCAGTAGTGAGAGAGGAGATCTTGGAAGGGTGTGGAGAAGGTGGGGTAGGAAGGGGAGCTGATTACAAGGATCTACATATAACCTATCTGGAGGACGGACAGCAAGAGGAGAAATGGGCAAGAAGAGACCGAGTTGTATAAGGTGTGACAAAATAAAAATTATCAAGGGTCTGGGGGTGGGGGTGCAAAGATGAAAATTTGATGTCAAGGGCTCAAGTAGAAAAGCAAATGTTTTGAGAATGATAGGCTTGCAAAGGTGCTTGGCACAGTATATGCATGGATAGATAGTGATAAGTGATGTATGGGCTCCCAGTAAAATGGTTTGTTAATTTTTTGTAAGCTGCCTTCTCAAAGTAGAGTTGACTATAATCAAACGAATGAGGTAAACCCTTGGAGACTTTTTTTTTTTTGCTGAGGGAGCGTGACTCAAATGAGGAAATAACTGCAAAAATCTAACAATTGAAATGTACAAAAAAGGAATTTAGGAAAATTGGAAGTTGTCAAGCATGAAATAGATTACATAAAAATCAGTATCTAGACATTAGCTGAAATGGACTGGTGTCGACCATTTTGAGTAAGAATCATGACTTCCTATTTTGGAAATTAAACAAGGGATGACTTTGTATTCATCTTCAAAAAGGACATTTCAAAATAAAAGTCCAGTGCTATCTATGGTAGACTATTTCAATCTGAATTCATAGATACTTGATGCAACTATTAATCGAATTTATGCACTATCACTAAAGCACTTGATGTAGAAATTGAGAGATGCTAATGTCTTCAGTATTAAACGTGACCAAGTGCATTGATAATTATTGACAATTGGGACGCAAAAAATGGAAACAGTAATTGGAAAGTACAATTTTGGTGATAGGAAGCTTGAGATCACATGATATAATTTTACAAGACCAAAGAGTATTGCAAATGGGTTTTTTTCAACACAAATGGCAACTATACCTGTGATCTCCAGATGGATTACACTGAAAAAAGCTGACTACATCGGTGGCATAGTGGTTGAGTGCAGGACTGCGGTGCACTGGCTTGGTGGTTCAAATCCAGCTGCAGCTCTCCAGGAGCAAGGCTAAGTAGCTCCCACGACCACCAGAGGGCAGTGATATCAAAAAATATACAAACGACTACATCTATGGGAGGAGAAAATAGACAATATCAGCAGGTAAAATGAGACATGCCGCTCACTATAAAACAAACCACCATAGGTCTAATGTAAATTCAGGTTGAAGCTGAAGAAAATTAAGGTTCACTAGAACCCAAACACAACCTTGAGTATATTCCACCTGAACTTCAAGAATATTTCAGAAACATTTGCTGCATTGAACACTAATGACAGAAGACCTAATTAGCTATGGTACGACATCAAGAACAGGGAGAAAGCAAAAAGTCATTTGAAAGAAAAGATCAAGGTGGATGTCAGAAGAGACTGAAACGAGTTGCTAGAGCAAATGGAAGAATGAAATCGAACAGCAAAAAGTTTCAAAAAGCAGCTCGAGAAAACAAATTATTACAGTGAAATGTGCAGGGACCTAGAGAAAGAACACAGCATATCTTTTTTTGGGAGGTGGGCATCACTGCCTCGAGTTCGTGGGCGCTACCCAGTGCTGCTCCTGAGAGCCGCTGCTGCATTTGAACCACCAAGCCTGCGGGCTGCAGTCCCGCACTCAACCACTTACGCCACCGGGGCTCAGCCCTAACACTGCTTATCTTAAACTGAAAGAACGCAAGAAAAACTTCAAGCCTTGAGTTATAATATTGAAAGTTTCTATGAACAAAATAATGAATGATGACGTATCAGAAGAACATAGAGAAAGCAATCATTGCACCAAAAAGAACCAGCTGACATTCAGCCATTTCAAGAGGTAACCTAAGAGCTAGAAACAAGGGTGCTGGAGGAAGAAATCTAAGCTGCACTAAACGCATTAGCCCAAAAGCAAGACTCCTGGAATTACTAGAAAATCAGTTGAGATGTCGCAAGCTGGTCAAACACTGAAAGCACCCGCTCGTCTATGCCAAGGAATTCAGAAGACCGCTACTTGGCCCACTGAGTGAAAGAGATCCTTATTTGTGCCCACTCCAAAGAAAATTGATCCAACAGAACAGTCCGATTATAGAACAGTATCATTAAGCGCACATGCAAGGATCATCCAAAATCAGTTGCCAGCAATACACCAACAGGGAGCTGCCAGAGGATCAGGCCAGATTCAGAAGAGAGCATACATGAAACATTGCTGCTATCCCTCGGATTATGGCTCAAGCACAAAATACCAGAAAAATGTTGACGTGTTTTATTTACTGGACAAGGCATTTAAATGTGTGGATCAGAACAAACTATGGATAGCCTTGAGAAGAATGGAAATTCGAGAACACCTAAGTGTACTCATGTGGAAGTTGTACATGAATCAAGGACAGAACAAAGAAATATTGCATGGTTTAAAATCAGGAGAAGTGTGTATCAGGATTATATCCTTCACAGTACTTATTCAATCTGCTGAGCAAATCAGAAAAGTTGGGTCATATGAAGAAGAATGTGGCATCAGGATTGGAGGAAGACATTAAGCTGAAATATGCAGATGACAAAATGCTGAAAGTGATGGGGGGCTTTGCAGCTTTCAGTATGGATTTTGACTCTGTAAAAAAGACCAGAATACTCACAACTAGTGAAATGGATACAAAATTGAAATAGTCAAGGGTTTTGTATTGTTTGGGTCCACAATCAATGCTCAGTCAAGAAGTCAAACTATATATATATATGTATATATATACATATATATACATATATATATATATATATTTTGTGTGTGTGTGTGGAATCACTGCCCTGGTGGGAGTAGGAAGCCCAGCCTTGCTCTTGGAGAGCTGCTGCTGGATTTGAACCGTCAACCCTGTGGGCCGCAGTTCCGCACCCAACCACTACGCCACCAGGGCTCAGCCAAACAATACTTTTCATTGGGTAAATCTGCATAAGGTCTCTACAAGTGTTGGAAGAGCAGAGATGTTACTTTGAAGACCAAGGTGTGCCTGACACAAGCTACGGCCTTTGCAATTGCCTCATATGCACGTGGAAGTTGGACATTGAATGAAGAAGATGGAAGAAGAAGAATATGCATTTGAATCGTGGCACTGGAGAAGACTATTGAAAGTACCAAAAGAATAAACAAATCTGTATGGGAGGAAGTACAGCCAGAATGTTCCTTGGAGGCAAAGTTAGTGAGACTTCTGAGGGGCTTTCAACATGTCAAGAAAGACCAGTCTCTGGAGAAGGACATCAAGCGTGGCAAAGTAGAGGGGCTGCAAAGAAGGGGAAGACCCTTTACAAGATGGACTGACAGAGTAACTGCAGCAATGGGCTCACCTACAGAAACTATTGTGGGGATGGCACAGGATCGGACAGTGTTTTCTTTTTTCTGTTGGACATAGGCTCTTTGCAACAAGTATTTCACATATTAGTGAGTATAAAATACTTGTGCTGGAGAGGAAGCTGAGTTAACAAAAGTCACATCTTTTTATTCACTATCCAAAGCCAGAAAAAAATAATTTTTTGAAAGCCAGAAAAGGGTTCCTGAGTTAAGTGAGACATAGGGGTGGGGTGGGGAGTCATTAGGTGAATTTTACTGCATCTTAACACATACTGCCATTGAATCATATGACCTCTTGTTTCCGTGGATACACAACACTTGGGCCTTACTCATCAGCCTGCAGAATGATTCCCTTCTGCAGGGACATGGACAGCATCCAAAATGTTCCCAATAACCTTGTTTTTAATTGTTGTGGTTTACAGAATTCAAGAAGCTGCATTTGACAGAAGAATGTTCTCATTTTCCTTCGATTCGAGGTACCAGTCAAGCAGCACCTGACCACATCCAAGTCATACAGATAACATTATTCATCCAGATCTCAACAGGAAGCCCACTGCCTGGGAGAAGGATGTGGATGGGAAAGTCCAAATGGTGTATTGGGAGCCCACTGGACACCTTTTATCATGTTTTGCACTGAACTAGAAGCAGCACAAGCTGTGGTCAGTTTCTATTTCCCTCCTGTTTACCAACCAGAAGGCTTTGCTTTTTCTTGTCCAGGAGACTGAGTCCTACATTTGTGTGAACTCCCTGTTCAGGGATCCTCTGAGCCCTGTCACAATAACTATGTGTTCCCTGAGAGAGAAGTCCACATTCTCTGAAAGGTCAAGAGTCTCGTTTCTGAGAATAATCTTCATTTTTACCGAAGATGCATGAAAATACACCAAGAAATGTTACTCTTACTTCTTGGTAGATCCGCTCTTATAGAGGAGACGCCAGGCCCTTGCACCCTCATTTGACTGACACAGTCCAAGTGTAGGTCCTTGCTTTGTACCAGAAAGCTACTGAACTGACTGACTGGAGTACGGATTATTAGGTCGTAACTCCCTAGCAACTTGTTGTGAACAGCCAATTATGGGATATTAAAGAACCTAATAGATAGCATTAGGTATCGTCCCTGGGGGACCAAATAAGAACATAACATGAAGGCAGGTTCTAGGGAGACTTCTAAACTCCTGGGTCATCTTTCCGAAGTGGCATTTGTCACCAGCAAGATCTTCCTTAGAGTGGAAGTCCTTTGAGATGGTAAATAAAGTGTACTGTATCAAAGTCCGGGAGAAAGATGAGGCTTTCTACTTTTTTGGGGGGTCGGGGGAGGTATCACTGCCCTCTGGTGGCAGTAGGAGGCCCAGTCTTGCTCCTGGAGAGCTGCTGCTGGATTTGAACCGCCAACCCAGTGGGTTGCAGTCCCGCACACAACCACTACGTCACCGGGGCTCAGCCCGCTTTCTACTTCTATAAGGAGTTAAGAGACCCCGAAATCCACAACGGTTTCCTACCCTGGTTGCTCTATTCTGGAGTCTTGGTGAGTCAGAATGTACTCGATCGCAGTGAGTTTGGTTTTTATCATACTTCATGTAGCCTGGTGGTGTCGTGATTAAAGCCCTCAGCTTGCTAAGCAAACACTGGCAGTTCAAACCTAGCCACCCCTCCACAGGAGGAAGAGGTGGCAGTCACTTCTGCAAAGACTGACACGCTATAGAAACCGCACTCATTGCCCTGACTTTGACTTGAAGGCAGAGTGGCCCTTTAAGCCAGGGTAGAACTGCCCCTTGTGGGTTTCCAAGCTCTAAGATTATACAGGAGCAGAAAGCCTCTTTGTCCCATAAAGCAGCTGGTGGTTTCAAACTGCTGACCTTGTAGTAAGCAGCCCAAAGCCCAACTCACTATACCACGAGGGCTCCTTGAAGCACTGCATAGGGTCGTTCTGCTGTCGTAAGATTGCGATGAGTCAGAATTAAGTCAACATCAGATGTTTATCTTACTAACGTAACAGGACATGCAATCACATTGTGCTTCTTGTCTTGAGCGCCGCAGCGAAGTAGCTGTGCCAGTCTGGGTTGACTCGAGAAACAAATCTAGAGACCCGCATGTGTGTAAGAGAAAACTTTATAGCAAAGAGCAATTGTACATTAATTAAGAAAATACCCCAGCCCAGTCAGATCAAGCCCCTAAGTCTGATATTACCCCATGTGTCCATACTAAGCCATAGATTTCTCTGTAGCTTCACGCAGCCGTGCAAAGATGCTGACTGCAGGAAGATCACGGGCCAGTGGGTGCATAGTGTTGTGGATCCAGTGGAAGCAGCAGCATCTCAGCACTGGCGTGGGTCTCCACGTGGCTCCTCCAGTACCAGGGCTCTGGCTCCATCAACGTAGCTCCATGTGGCTTGTCATCAGGAATATGAAGCAGAGTGCGTGCGTGTGTGTGCGTGCGTGTGTGGTGTTTTTTGTGAGTTATTCAACTCTGTTGTGTCTCAAATGAGGACACCAAACTGCAACCTGACTGGCAGGCTAAGCTCCACCCCTTCACTTGTAATAGGTTATGTAACTGCCAGAGTAGCCATCATAAAAATGCCACTACATGTCCTGCACCTATTAGGTACCAGGCAGTCACTGTTCCAAACACTGAGGCACAGGGATAAACTGACTGAGCAGATCGCAGTCCCCTTGGAGGGAGACAGCTGGCAAACATATGAACTGTTTCAGTGGATGAGCCTATGTTTTGAAGAACATAAAAGTGATAGATGAGTGAGCAGGCTGGAATATGCTTTCACAGAGATGTGAAAATCAGATGTGGCTTTCTATGATGGCAACCCTTGAACTAACAAGTTGAGAGGGCAGTTACATGACAATCCAAAGAAAAGCACTCTGGATATAAGAAACGGCAAGTTTAAAGGGCAGAGACAGGTGTACGTGTATACTATTGAAGGAAGAACCAGGAGCTTGGTCTGATAGCTCATGGAGATGCTATGAGATAAGCAGTCAGCTGCTCAGTGAGGAGCTTAGGTTTGACATGAATGGCAATGGGAAGCTTTTGAAAGTTTGCATGTGAGAAAACTCTGGCTCCTGCGTGGCTCCAGGAACCCAGGAGAGATGGTAAAGAAGTGCTCTGATTTAGGCAAAATCTAAATATAAGTAGTTATGATAATAAACAAGAGTTTGATGCATTTGAATTGTGGCACTGGTGAAGAATGTTGAAAGTGCCACGGATTTTCAAAAGAAAAACAAATCTGTCTTGGAGGAAGTACGACCAGGGTGCTTCCTAGACGGTAAGACTGTCTCATGGACTTTGGACATGTTGTCAGGAGACCAGTCCCTAGGGAAGGAAATCATGCTGGGCAAAGTGGAGGGGCAGTGAGGAAGAGGGAGACTAACAAGATGGATTGACACGGTGACAACAGTGCAATACGCTCACAAGAGTGGAAAGGGAAAGAGGAAAGAAAACAGCAAAAAAGGAAGAGGGGATAGGAAGCTCTAGATATTATTATTATTATTATTATTATTATTATTATTATTATTTTATTCAAGAATGGGTCTTGAGAACCAGAGAATTCAAAATGGAAAAAATTAATATTTTTCTGATTGCGGGGAGAAAGCTCACAGAGGTCATGCGTCATTTTCATCACATATCAAAGGTACATTAATGTCAACACAGTTTCTGTCTCTTGATGCTGACTTTGGTCACTTGGCTGAAGGGCTCATAGGTAGTTACTTTTCTCTCCTGCAAAGGGGGTCCTCCCTGCCTTCTGCCAAGTTCTCTTGGGAAGACGTCACCACCGGCAGCCCACATTAGGAGCAGGGAACTGTGCTCCTCTCTCTGCAGGCAGAGTCTCTGCACCAGACATTTGGAAATCTGCACAGGGGAGGTTTGCCTCTCCGCTCCCATGGATGAATTCATTCATATCACTGTAGGCTCCTGGATGTTTGTCTTACACTTGCAAACGGCACTCTTCTCCCAAGTTATTGTGGGTGCTAGACTTTCTGCTGGTTAAGCTTGCTCACTGTGGAGTATGGCCCATGGTTTTCTAGATGGCCATGTGGTTCTCTATTGTGCGCCATCCCACTTGGCTATTGGGTCTTTGTGAAGAGAGTCTGGTTTGCCCCAGACCAATCTTCATCTTGCTTTTCTAGCTTGAAGACACCTGCCCAGGGCTATAGGACAATTTACGTTTTCAGTTCGCTCTCGGTATAGGTTTAGGGTTTTGAGTTTACATGGTTAACTTGCCCCCACCCCTAGATGCTGAGCAACCAGGAAGAGGCAAGCTGAAGGTTTTCTAGAACTTTCTACACTGCATGGGTAGGATTGGGGAGTAGAGTGCTTAGTCTCTACTCAGAGATTTTTGTTCCATCTCCAGGATGGCATCAACCTAAGCCCCCACCTCCTGTGGTGTGTCTAGTAAAACCTAAGTCCCTAGAAGTCAACCTGTCTGTCCTTCAAATCAAGAGGGACATCAACTCCCCACCCACCCCCCCAGGGTTGCTCTGTTTTTACTTTCCTCATTGTTTCTGGTTCCAAAGTACTCTATCTTCTGGTAAGTTCTGCAATGAATTCTCCTTCTTTCTTCCTTCCAGTCTATTCCGGGATCTTTAGGCATCTCTTTTAGCACAGTCCAGGAGAAAAAAAGGAAGTTTGTCCCTGCAGTAAAGAGTTACAGTTGGGGCTGAGCCTCAGTGATGTAGTGATTGTGCGTGGGACGGCGGCCCACTGGGATGGAGGTTCAATTCCAGCAGCCACTCCACAGGAGCAAAGGCTGGGCCTCCTACTCCCACCACTAGAGGGCAGTGATGCCAAAAAAAAAAAGAGTTACAGTCTTGGAAACCTACAGGGGAAGTTCTACCCTTTCTTATACGGTCATAAGAGTCCAAATCGACTCGTTAGCAATGAGTGTTAGCACAGTCGGATTTTTACAAGTTAATCAAGAGAGCATTCTGATGAATTTTCTAAAAATCCATGGGCAACCCCAATCGTGAGCTGAAGCTTCTGGAGGAACAGAAAGATGTGCACTGCCTGCTGTTTTCTGATTTTACTTTGTTGGGAGTCTACTCTTGGATCGGTTACTTGGAAAATACACTGAAGTAAAGAGGGGGCTGTGGCTTAAGGGAAGGAGTGGATTTGTCAGCTTGCTCTTTAAGGGGATACCGCGATCAGCAAGAAAAACCCAGACTATTGAAGAGGCAGAACGTTCTTGAAATCAATTTAGAAAGGGCCCTCCTTCCTTTGAAGGTCTTCAGATAAGCCAGCCAGCCAGCCAGATGTAAAACCCACCAAAATACTGTTTCCAGGGGTCAGAGTACAACACCAGAACAACCTAAGACAGTGTCGGTGGTTTCTTCCTGGATCATCCCACCCTCACCCCCCAAGCTCAGCTTCCACTCGTCCGTTGTAATCAAAGGATCCATTTGCTATCCAGGAACCAAGTACTTGGACAGGTTCCCCATTTTCTTTGAATCTTCCAAATTCCAAAATTAAACCTCCTGGAACCCAGAAGGAAGCCTGGGGAGAGAGGGGAGCAAAATGAGCATAGGGCTGTGTATACTGGTGTGTAGAAAGAGGCTTCCATTGTTATGGCAACCAGCATCCTCCCCTGATGCAATCCTGTTCTCAATAATATGAGATGTGATTAAAAATTGACACTGCAGTAAAGGAGAACACATGGAATGCGTTGGCGTGGCAACCAGAAACATTCAATTCCGCATAAACTGAAACCCAATGATCACAACCATGTGGAGGGTTTGCCCCCGTCCTCGCATGACTGGGAGGTTTCTCCTGTGACCATGACTGTAGACTGAACCACCAAATCAAAATCCCAGGGTGGGCCATCCTCTATTTGACAGGAAGTCACCCTGTAGGACAGGGGAGAACCCATCCATAGAGTTCCCAAGGCATCAGGGAGCGAACGTTTCTCCCTGGCGAGTGACCAGTGGCTTCCTTAAGCACTCACAAAACCAATGCCTTCTCCTCTCTCCTGGGGCTGCCTGTCTCTTAACCTCGCCAGTGACACACCTCACTGAGAAGATAGAGTCGTGACCTGTGTAAAGGAGTCTTTTGTGTAGGAGAACCAGTTCCAAGGAGATTTGGGTAGTCAGTCATGCGGAGGCAGTTAACACTGAGGACCAGGGGCTTGCTCCAGGGCCTTGCTCCAGGCAATCCTACAGAAGCCATTCCTAAAAAACAGGCCCTCTACCGCGAAGTCAGTGCTAGTCTCTCCCGCTTTACAAATCGAGAAAGGGAGGGGCAGGAGAACGTAATGATGAGTCCTGGTGGCACCAGTGACAACTGGAACCCAGGCGCAGCGAATGCCATCCTTCTTGCTAGCAAGGGCTGCTCAACGGCACGTGCCCTTCTCCTGTGCCTAGGCTGGTTTCTAACCCTGCGGGGCTCCCCTTCGCCAGGGGAGGCCAAACGCGCCGGCTGGGGTCCTGGCCCGGTCTTTGGTCACCCACCACTCACTCAGGTCCCCAGGCGACTCTCTGTGCCGCCCTGGTTCCCGCGCCCCACTGCGCGCCAGAAGGTGGGAAGCCTTTGGACTTGCCACGCCCGCTAGCGAACCAGCCCGAGGGGAGGTGGGACATTTGGCTCCCGAGACCTCAGTGGGGCGGGTAGGCGAGAGGACGCAGGCCCCCGGGCCTGCGACCCCCAAATCTGCTCTGCGCTTCAGCTCCGCGCCGGTGCGTCCTGCAGGGGGGCGGCCCCGCCCCCCTGTGCGCGCAGGCGCGCGCCGCGCAGGGCACCGACCACGACTCGGTGGCGCGGGGCGGCCAGCGGCTGGCCTGGCTGGTAGGGAGCCCGCGGGCACGTGGGCTTGGACCCGGGCCTGGGGCGCCGCCCGCCCCCCACCCCCGTCCCCAGCCCCAGCCCAGCGCCACGAGTGCTCGGGCGTCAAGTCTCGGTGCCGCCCTCCTTGCAAGCGCCGCGGGCAGGTAGGCTGTTGGAGAAAAGCGGAGTGGAGGGCGTCTGGGCGGAGCGCAGAGGGGACCAGGCGGTTGCGGAGCTCCGGGCCAGCGGATCGGGACGCGATGGGAGGGCGCAGGGGAGGGAGGGGGCTTCGTTATTTGCAGAGAAAGGCAATCAGTTAAGAGTTTTTCATTCATGGAGGGGAAGGTGTCGAGGGCGGGATTTTGGTTTTCCAAGGAAGTGAGCCATGTGGCAAACTTTTTCTGTTTTATTATTAATTTTGATTTTTTTAAACGAAAAATATTTTTTCCCCATAAAGAGAAAGAATTTTTAAAAATTCCGCCATTTTGGCATTTAAAAAAGTAACCGCTTTTTGGAGCTGGCGGAGCTGGCGGATCAGTGGCTCCCCCGTCAAATCTATACCAGCCCTAGGAGGACGGGGTGGGGGCGCTGCTGGAAGCGGATCCAGCCCCGCGCTCGAGGCCGCGGTACCGGCTCTCCCATGCCTGCCATCGCTTATGGCTGGGCAGGGCCGAGGCCCCAAGTTCGTGGCGCTCAGCCTCCCTACGGCGCCCCCTGTGTTGTGCTCCCCAAGGTGTCTGTCTGTGGTGTCACCCAGCCCCACCCATCACCCAACTCCAAACTCGCTGTCTTCGAGTCTATGCTGCCTCATAGTGACCCCCTGGTGGTTTCCCAGACGGGGTCACTGTGGGAGTAGAAAGCCCTGGCTTGAGGAGCGCATTTATGAGGCACCAGCTGTTTACAAGACTGCAGGGCTGGGGCGGACTGGCCGGTGGCAAACCAAGATAAAAATAAACATGGGCGTAGTCATTCAAAAAATATTTCCTGAGCACCCACTACATGGCAGACACTGCTGTGGGCACAGTGCTTCCTTGGGAAGACTCCATGGGAGAGTACCCCATAAGTAGGAGGCCCTGGGCACTCGTGCAAACAGGGCTGGGCAGATGGAGTTAAGCAGCCAGTATAACCACAACACAAGGCCTCAGCTTGTTCCAAGACACTTCTGAAACAGGGATGGCTGCTCGTGCCCATACCAAAAACCCAACCCTTTGCTCTGGGTCAATTTCACCTCCTAGTGACCCTGCAGGACAGGAACTAGCCCATGGGGATTCCAAAGCTGATCATCTTGAAGGAAACAGGCTGTCACATTTTCCTCCGAGAAGTGGCTGGTGGATTCCAACCCTGATATTTTCACTTAGCAACCAAGCCCTTCATCAGGGCTTCTTGGTGACCCCCGCCCCCAGATGTCCTAAATCAAAGCAAGAAATGGGACCCCTGCACTTCATGTCAACTAGTCACTGGATGGTTGCCCCCAAATGACAGCATTCAGGGGAGGGGCAGCACTCTTGGTCGAGCACCATTCTGGGACAGCAAGGAACCCGGTGGGAGGGCTCCCCCACCAGACCACGTGATGCTTTGTACCCTCCTGGCCCACCTCCACCCAGAATCGTCTTCTTGTCTGGAGGCAAACCAAGGCTAGGCCATTTCCAGTTCTCAATATTGTTTCCCCCTCTTGTTATTTATTGACTGCTCTTGGCTCTCAGCTTTCTCAGTCGTTCGTTCAGTGATGAGTGTGTGCCATCGCCGCACCAGGCTTTGTTGCCACAGGCCTGCAAGATACTGGCAGCTTCAAGTAGCTTCATGATTAGATTGTGGTGGAACCCTACCACAAGCACTCGCAGGAAAGAAGAGGAGGGAAACGGCGATCATTGCAAGCCGTTTTTCCCAGCCATCAGCTTATATGTTTGTTTGTTTCCCCAGATGTTGTGAAGCTCTCTGGGATTTCTGTTACAAGGGAGTGGAGTGGTATCTGATGAGGGCCTCTTGGTATGTGAATTTTGCAGGTATTTTCCATCTACTTGTCACCCCGTCCTCTGAGATAGACCTTGTTGTCACCTCCATGTTACACAGGAGGAAGCCGAGGTTCAGAGAGGGTCAAACTACTCACATAGCTGTTCAGGTGGGTGAGCTGGGATTCAAAGACATTTCTGTTGTCTCAGTCTGTGGTCTTTTTTTTTTTTTTTTAACTCAGCTGCTAGTACGGTCAAAGACTGCTAACAATTTCTAACACTTTCAAGCAACCGATAACAATCACTCCTACAGAGCTTCTTCTTCATGAAGGGGAGTTTCATTTTCTTCGGAAATGGGTCACTTAACACACTTTTAAAAGTTTGAATTACTGAAATCGAGCGTATTGAACACTTAGCCTGTGTGCTCGCCACTCTTTTAGGTACTGGGAAATAGCCGTGAACAGGATACCTTTTTTTTTTCTTTGCTCTCTAGGAAATTGCATTCATGTCCCAATGACAGACACACATACAGAAATGAAAATTGTTACATGGTACAAGCTGAGACGGAAATAAACACAGGAGAGAGTGAGAGAGAGAAACATTAAATCGATGGTCAAGAAAGACTGGTGTGAGCTGAGACCCAGGGCAGGGAATGGGCCAGCCAAACAGCCAGGGCAAAGGCAACAGCCCAAGCTCTGAGCCAGGCTGGCAGGTCAAGCAAGAGAAGGAATGGAGATTCCCGGGAAGGTGAGGTCAGAGAGGAAGAAAGCTCAGACTAGGGGAGGTAAAGCATTTTGATGTCATTGTAATGGCAAGGCTGAGCCACTGGAGCATTTTAATCCTGGTTTCAACTGGGGAACGAAGTGACATGGTATGTTTTAAAAGCTCTGTGTGGCAGGAGAACAGGCTAAAGAGGGCGGAAGGAGATGGGTTAGGAGGCACCATCAGAAGTCCAAGGAGAGCTGATCGTGTTTGGGACTAGCATAGTGGCACTGGAGACGAAGAGACTACGAATGTGTCTGGGAGATGGAGACAATAGACCAAGAATAATAATTTTTGTAAAGCTGTGTTGTCCAGATGGTAGCCACTGGCCACGGTGGCTCTGTCAACTTAATTAAAGTGAAATAAAATGTGAAATTCAGTTCCTCAGGCATACTAGCACAGGTGACAGGTGGTTTCTGCGTTGGACAGTCCAGACACAAGGCATACCCTTTGTCACAGAAAATTCTATTGGAGAATGCTAGTGAGTGAGGCGGCTGGCACATCTTAGGAGTTGAGTAAATGGTAGGTATTGAGTATATTTGATACATTGTTAGGCCATTCCTCCTCCACCAACATATTCTGGTTCACCTGCTCAACCCACTCTTTACTCAATGCTTCTACTGTCCCTGCTTTAGTAAAGCAACATTAAGAACTGCACGGGTTTTCATAGAGTACTTATTTGCCCTTCAAATGCATGTGTTCATAGAACAGAAGTTTGGTGCTGTATGAGTGTGGTACACTAAGGGCCAAGGGCGTCGAAGAACCTGATCAGAAACGATCAGGTTCCACCTTCTTGGGCGATGAAATCCACACCTGAAAGGTGCCTCCAAATCCCCGGAGGACGGTGGAAGTGATTCTAGCTGTGTGCGAGGTGGGCTGTCTAGAAAGAGGTGAGTTTGAACTTGGTCTGGGCTGTGTCTTCAGGATCACACCTTGTCCTGAGCCATGCTCCCGGGAGTGAGTTCTGCATACCCCAGTTTACAAAGCATCTTATAGAGAAGGGTAGGGGGAGAGTGCAGAGCCTGGCTGAAGACCAGTGGAGACCCCTTCCTAGTGGAGGGGGAGGCAGAAGCCAGATCTGAAACTGGTCTCCTGAGACACCCTACCCCATTGCACCTGGCTCCTTTGTCCATAGGTTGCTAGTCTGGGGGTCGGCCAATTCCGCCTCGAAGAAACCCCTTCTGCTCTTCTGATCTGGCGTGAGGTCTGTCTTCAGCCTGTAGGCTTTCCAGGATGGAGGGGCATGCCGAAATGGAGACTCCGAGGACATTGAAGGGACCTGCCACAGGCGAGGTCAGCGTTCACCTGGTGGCCAGAGACAGCCCCACTTCTGGCCCTCACCTGCCCACTACTGCCTTCATCATCCCAGGTGGGCCAAGGGTTCTAGGGAGGAACACCCCCATACCTGTTTCAGCGGTTGAGAGGGGATGGAGGCAAGACCACTAGGTTCATCTATGTAAGGTCTGCCCATGTGTCGGTCTGCAGCCAGCTCGGCCACTATCGGCCTGCCCAGCAATGCCCTGGATGTCTCCTGCTTCCCTCGAGAGCCCATCCTTGTGGGCGCCCCGGAGCGGACGGCGGCCAATGAACCCGTCCCGGCTGCCGTGCTGCCTCAGCTAAGTGCGGGGCCAGCAACCAGCTCCAGCGCCAGCACCTTGCGGCTCCTCGAGTGGGCCGAGGCTGCGGCCCCTCCTCCTGGGAGTGGCCTACGGGTCAGTGTCTGCGGGGATTGGCCAGCCCCCGGGAGCTGCATCTATGGGGCGGGGCCTGAGGCGGAGTGTGCATTCTAGCGGAGACTGGGAGCCTGGGAGCGGGACCTTGAAGGAGGGGCTCCGAGGGCGTGGCTTGGAGTGAGGTAGTTTGGGGATGGGCCTTGCGGGGCTCTCAGGTTGTTGCTCAGTATCGGGTGCGGCGGGGACCAGGCACTGGAGGCCCTAAACTTTAGGGTCTAAAAAGGCATGGCTTGGGGGCGGGGACAGAAAGAGGGATGGGCTCTGGGGGCGTGGCCTGGAGGGGAGGTTCCAGGCCAGGCCCAGGAGTCTGGTCCCCTGACTCTCCCCGCTCCAGTTCCGGATAAGCGAGTACCCGCCACTAACCATGGTGGGAGCGGAGCAGCCCCCGACCCCCGAGCTGCAGCGCCAAGGCGTGGCCAAACACGAAGATGGCGAGCCCTCGGCGGGAGGGGCCGAGGCAGGCACCCAGCAGCCGGGTAGGAGCCCCTGGCCCCGGGCCCTGAATGCTGGGCCTCTGCGCTCGCTGGAGTAGCCCTCTGAGCCCCGGGAGGAGCCTCGGGCAGGGGCAGGGCCAGAGGTGCTCCTGCAGGTGTGCCCTGGGGGTGGGGCCCAGGTGGAGGCCGAACCCGAGGGGGAGTGGCTCTAAGGTGGGCGGGCCCTGGGAGGGGTGGGGAATCTCTGAAGACCCTGGTGCCCTTTACAGCTGACCTCCCCTCGGATCCCCTTGACGATGGCTCCCAGGACCCTCCAAAAGATGATTCTACCTGTCAGTGCCAGGCTTGCGGGCCTCAGCCGGGCGCCAGCCCGGATCTTGGTTCCAGCGAAGCGGGCTGCACGCAGCTGTTCCAGGAGCGGTAAGGGGGAGCGGGCTGAGGCCCCAGCTGCCTGCCCTTAGGTCTGCGGAGCCCCGTTCCTGGCCGCGATGTTGGCGAGGGGTCCAGGCAGGTGGTTCTCTCCCTCAGGTCCGTCATAGTGCAGAACTCCTCGGGCTGCGCCGGCGCTTCGGAGCTGCTCAAACCTATGAAGAAGCGGAAGTGCGGAGAATACCAGAGTCCATCCGAGGACGAGTGGGAGCCAGGGGTCCCGGTAGGAAGTGGGCAGAGGACAGACCTCAGTTTCGCCCCAACTCATTCGGGTCTTCTGAGGGACAGGACCCGCAGATTGCATCCTGGGGGGTGGGATGGAAAGCCGCATCCCGAGTCTCTTCCTGAGCCTGGTTGGAGGGAAAGTAGTAAATCCCTCCCCTGCTCTAAGGCACAGTCACACACAGGAGCAGGCACCACAGGTAGACGTGCGGGGCCGGGGGCGATCGTTGTCCCTGGAGCCCAGCCGCCATCACTGCAGGGAGAGTCCACGGGGAAAGGCTGGGGGACGCTGTACCTGGCAGTTCCAGGAGGCAGGCGAAATCCGCCCAGGATTGGCCTGTGTGCCCTCAGTTTCCACACCTGGGAGTGAGGAGAGTTGTAGGCAGACTGTGTCACTCAGGTGTGCGTGCTTGTTCGTCCGGGCCCAGGTGGGAGGGGGTTGCTGGCTTTCCATGACCTGGCAGACATTTCCAGTGTCTAGGGCAGAACTCTCCGTAGGCAGAGAGCCAGGCAGGCCGCGCTCCCGACTCCGAGGGCAGGAAACTGGGCTCAGGCTTGCCTTTCACAGGAGAAGCCAGAAGAAAAGGATCCAGAGGGACAGCCCCCCACCAGCACCCCAGAGAGCGAAGAATGGAGCGGCAGCCAGCCTGGTATGGTGGCCTGTGTGTGTGTGTGTGTGTGTGTGTGTGTGTGTGTGCGTGTGTGTGTAGTCGCGTGAGGTGTGACGGTTGTGACTGTGCCTGTGTACACAGGAGCACAGGTTAGTGTGGGAGAGAAAGGGAGAGTTACCCTGGTCTGTGTGTTCATGGGGTTGTATCATGTGTTTGTGGAGTCTCTTGTCTAGTTGTGTATTGGCCTCCCTGCCAGTCCGTATCTGGAGACGTGAGCAAGCTCTCCTGCAACCACGTGCATCATTCCCCTTCCGTGGGGGCAGCAGGGCTTCACTGTTCTGACCTTGTTCTTCGGGCCGCATTCAGAACCTTTCCTTCCAGCCAAAATGGAATAGAAGTCATTGGTCATAAGCTCTGGTCCTCTTCCACTGCCTTCTTCTTTTTTGTTTTTAAATTACATAATGTGAAATACTTGTGTGTTTTTTTTTTCATTTTTGAACATGTGTATTTAACGTCTTCTTTTAAAAAAATACTTTTATTGGGGTCTCTTACATCTCATCACAATCCATACATTCCTCCAATGTGTCAAGCACGTGCACATTTGCCACCATCATCATTTTCTTTCTTTTTTTTTTTTTTTGGCATCACTGCCCTCTGGTGGTGGGAGTAGGAGGCCCAGCCTTCTGCTGGATTTGAACCTCCAACCCAGTGAGCCGCAGTCCCGCGCACAACCACTCTGCCTGCCACCATCATCATTTTCAAAGCATTCTCTTCCCACTTGAGCCCCTGTTATCTGCTCCCCATTTCTTCCCCCTCCCTCATGAACCCTTGATAAGTTATAGATGATTTTTTCCATGTCTTACATCGTCCTCTGTTGCCCCTCATCCACTTTACTGTTATTCGTTCCCCTAGGAGGGGGTTCTAATTGCTCTCTGGACTTCTTAGTCTCCCGCCTAACTCCATCTTTTCAACGGCCTTTTGGATTGAATGATTGCTTCCTCACACATCACTGCAAAATGTGTTGTGACTTATCTGTTGTTAAGGAAATCGATCATTTGAGTGATTATTGATATCCTTATGTTTTCCCTCCTCTGGCTCATGTCAGAGAGGCATTCTTCTCATTGTCGTCCACTGTTTAGAAGCTTTCCAGATTCAGCACATCCCTACGTGTGTCCTCTTCTCGTCCCCTTTCAAGTTACGCTATTTTCATCTATTTTTTGTTTGTTTGTTTGTTTTGGGGCATCACTGCCTTCTGGTGGTGGGAGTATTCATTCTGTTTTTTACTTTTTTTTTTTTTTTTGGCCTCACAACCCAGGTGGGAGTAGGAAGCCCAGCCTTGCTCCTGGTGAGCGGCTGCTGGATTTGAACCGCTAACCCTGTGGACCGCAGTCCCACACACAACCACTCTGCCACCAGGGCTCAGACTCATTCTATTTTTTAATGAATTTTTACATTATGAATTAGGCATGAGAGGGAGACAGGGGTAGGTTAAACTTAGCACTGACATACTTTTCCTCTTGTTTTTCTTTAGGTTGCCTCTCTTATTAATTTTATATTCTGTATGCAAACTTTTGTCAGATATGTGTGTATGTGCTAAATATTTTCTCCCAATCTACTTGTATGCTGGTCCCCCATAACATTCTGCACCAAACAATGCCCTTTGAGGAAGAGCATAAAGTTTTAGTCTGTGGTTGTGCACTATTTAACAAATTTCCTATAAAGTGCTTTACTTACATGAGACAAAATAAAAAAAATTTGCCTCAAAATCATCTTTAAGAAAGCTCACCGTCATCAAGCCAATTTCGACTCAAATAGTGACCTAAAAAGATAGGCAGGAACTACCCCTTTGATTTTCTGAGACTTTAAATCCTGACAGGAGCAAGCAGCGCATCTTTGCCCCAAGCAGTGACCCAGTGGTTTAGCAGTTCGACTTGCAGCCGGCTGTGCCACCAGCACTCCTGATATCATCATCACTGAAACTTTTATAAAACCAAAGTATCGAAATATGAAACTATTGTTTATCTCCATTTCCGCCACCGGGGTCTGTACATTTCTGAAAGTGGTGTTTCCAGCTCTCTAGCTCCTCCCCAGAGCATGTCCCTCTTCCTCTTACAACACATCCAAACGGCAGTTTTGACATCTTCCAGGAGTTGCCCAGGTTCCCGTAAATGTTCTTTGTGTTTGGGGAACCAAAAGAAGTCCGAAGGAGCAAAACCAGGGCTGTAGGGGCAGTGGGATAAGTTTTCCCAACAAAATTCTCACAGGCCAGCTCTTGCTACCCTTGAAGAATGAGTATATTGTTGTGATGGGGGGAACTTCTTCGTTGCAACTTTCCCAGCCTTTTTCTCACCAATGCAGCTTCCAGGTTTTGTAAAACTACCTAAGGAGCCCCTGTGGGACCATCCTTGATTGAGAAAATCTATCAAGACACCCTCTCTGGAGCCCCCAGGATCGGTTGTCATCACCTTCTGAGCTGATCTCTCTCCCTTGAATTTAACCAACTCAGCAAGTCCCCTCAGAAGCTGCTAGTTGGACGTTTGTGTGTGTGTGTGTGTGTGTGTGTGTGTGTGTGTCTTTTGGAGTCTTAGCTTACTAAAACTAAGGCAGGTGTATTTTATTATTTTAAAAATCATTTTATTGGGGGGCTGTTACAGCTCATCACAATCCACACATACATCTATTGTGTCAAGCACATTTGTACATTTGTTGCCATCATCATTTTCAAAACATTTTCTTTCTACTCAGCCCTTGGTATCAGTTCATTTCCCCACCTCCACCCCACCCTCCCTAATGAACCCTTCATTATTTTTTTTGTTTTTTGTTTCTTTTGTTTTGGGGCATCACTGCCCTCTGGTGGTGGGAGTAGGAGGCGCAGTCTTGCTGCTGAATTTGAACCTCCAACCCAGTGGACCACAGTCCCGCACACAACCACTACACCACCGGGGCTCAGCCTCCTTCCTTATTTATAAATTATTATTTTTTCATGTCTTACACTGACCACTGTCTCACTTCACCCACTTTTATGTTGTTCATCCCCCTGGGAGGGGGTTATATGTCAATCATTGTGATTGGTTCCCCATTTCTCCCCCCACCTTTCCCTTATCCTCCTGGTATCACTACTCTCATTGGTTCTGAGGGTTTTTTTCTGTTCTTGATTCTCTGTTTGCCATTTCTTATCTGTACCCATGTACATGGACTGATCTAGCTGGATTTATAAGGTGTAATTGGGATCGTGACATTGGGGGTGGGGGGTGGGCATTAAAGAACTAGAGGAAAGTTACATGTTTCATCAGTGCTATACTGTACCATGACTGGCTCTTCTCTTCCTTGTGACCCTTCTGTGAGGGGATGTCCAATTGTCTACAGATGGGCTTTGGGTCTTCACTCTGCCCTCCCCCTCATTGACATCAATATAGCTTTTTATTCTGGGTCTTCCATGACACCTCATGATCAAACAGGCTGGTGTGCTTCTCCCATGTGGGCTTTATTGCTTCTGAGTTAGATGGCTGCTTGTTTATCTTCAACCCTTTAAGATCCCCAGTGCTATATCTTTTGATAGCTGGGCACCATTAGCTTTCATCACCACATTTGCTTATGCACCCATTTTGCCTTCAGTGATCTGTCCAGAAGGTGAGCATCACAGAATGCTGGATTATTAGAACAAAGTGTTCTTGCGCTGAAGGAGTGCTTGAGTCCAGGACCAATGTCCATCTGCTACTTTAATACTTAGCATATAAATTTAAGTGCCTAGATCTATTCCCCTATCTTTACATATAAAGGTATTTACCTATGTACATGCCTGTATTTAGATCTCTGTAAATGGCTTTTGCCTCCTAGCTCTTTCCTCTATTTGCTTTCACTTTTCTCTTGTCTCACTATCATATTCTACCCTTAGTTAGGCTTCAGTAACTCCCTCAGTTACATTGCACTTGATCAAGCCCCATCAGACATCCTATGCCCTCCTTGCCATTGGTTTTAGACCATTTGTTCCCTTGTCCCTGGGCTTGTTGGCACCCCGATTCCTTTCCTCGCCTCCCCTTTCCCCTTCCACCCTGGAACTGTCTGTCCCATTGTTTTCTCCTCCCGGATTGTCTATCTTGCCTATCTTATCTAGATAGACCTGCAGAGATAATAATAGTGCGTACAAAAACAAAACAAAGCAACGGGAAACAAATAAACGAAATAAGCAACAAGAGAAAGCCTATAAACAGTTTCAGTCTGCTCACTGACCTTTATGAGTGTTTTCCATCCAGTCAAGTCTGATGGGGCGCCATGCCCTGGCCCCACAGTCTATTCTTGGTGTTCCTTGGGGACTTCATTGCTTTGCTCCCCTTGCTGTTCTCTTGCACGCCCTTAGTGTTGCGCTTGATGTGATGGGGTCAGACACTCTGTGTCTCCAGTGTTGTCCACGATAGTGCCATGGGTTGGTAAGGGATGTCATGTCTAGTAGTGTGGCCAGTCCTTTGATCCTCTCTGTACATTGGCTGCTCCGAGCAGGAATATAGTCCTTGGGGTTTGGTGGGCCAGGGACTATCCCACTCTTGCTTTCCCTCTTTGTTTGCTCCTATGTGCTCTGCTCAGACCTGCCCCTCTTCCAAGACAGGTGTCTTACTGGAAAAACTTATCTGTAGCCCTCCTGCCTATCACGGAAACATGTTTTTGTTTGGCATAGACCTGGATATGTATGAACTGGAACTCGACTGGCAATATTTGTTTATTTACCTGCAAACATTTTCTTTAGCTATAGATGATAATTTAGATAAAAGGAAAACTACATGGAATTGGGGAACAAGTTAATAGTGTGGAATTTCATGCAAGAGTGGATTGGAATGACAACAAGTTAAAATGTATACATAAGCAAAATGTGGACATAAGCAAATGTGGTGAAGAAAGCTGATAGTGCTTGGCTATCGAGAGATTTAGCATCTGGGCTCTTAAAGACTTGAAGGTAACAAGCGACCAATGATCTCAGAAGCAACAAAGCCCACATGGAAGAAGCACACTAGTTTGTGTGACCATGAGGTGTCAAAGGGATCAAGTATCAAGCATCAAAGAACAAAAAAAAAGATCATATCATTGTGAAAGAGAGGGAGTACAGATTGGGAACCCAAAGCCCATCTGTAGGCAACTGGGCATTCCCTAACAGAAGGGTCGTGAGGACGAGATGAGCCAGCCATGGTGCAATGTAGCAATGATGAAACATACAACTTTCTTCTAGATCTTAAATGTCCCCTTCCCACCCCCACCCCCCAGTATCATGATTCCAATTCTGCTTTACAAATCTGACAAGACCATTGATGTATATTGATACAGATAGGAACCAGAAACAAAGGGAATCCAGGACAGATGATACCTTCAGCCCCCGTGGTGAAAATGGAAGGTGGGATAGAAAGGGGGAGTCAATTATGCAGATTTACATATGACCTCCTCCCTGGAGGGCTGACAGCAGAAAAGTGGGTGGTGGGAGACATCAGACAGTGTAAGAGATGACAAAATAATGATTTATAAATTATTAAAGGTACATGAGGGAGAGGGGAACAGGGAGGGAGGGGGAAAATGAGCTGATACCAGGGGTTCAAGAAGAAATCAAATGTTTTGAGAATGATGAGGGCAACAAACAGACAGATTTGCTTGACATACAATGGATGGATGGATAGGTTGTGATAAGAGTTGTACAAGCTCCTCATAAGATGATTTAAAAAAAAGAAGAGTGGCTTGCAGTTGCCAGTACTCAGGCTTCCAGAATGTACTTCCCGATTTGCTGTTAGCACGACTATAATAATAATTTGGGGGGGGGGGGCATCACTGCCCTCTGATGGTCGTGGGAGCTACCCCGTCTTGCTCCTGGAGAGCCGCCACTGCATTTGAACCGCCAAGTCTGTGAGCCGCCGTCTCGCACTCAACCACTACGCCACCGGGGCTCAGCCCAACTATAATAATAATAATTTTTTTTAAATGACCCACTAAGTTTTTTGCTACCTGGCTAGCATTCAACTGATTGGGGACATCAGTTGCCACAATCAGCACTAATAAAAATATGAGAACTTGGGCTGAGTCCCGGTGGCATAGTGGTTGAGTGTGGGACTGCAGCCCACTGGGTTGGTGGTTCAAACCCAGCAGCAGTTCTCTAGGAGCAAGGCTGGGCTTCCTACTCCCACCAGAGGGCAGTGATGCCCACAAAAGCAATAACAACAACAAAACAAAAAAAGCACAATATGAGAACTCTACCTGTTCTCTAAGCTGTATCATTATGGTCGGTAAAATGTATTTTGATTTTGTGCTGATTCTTCAAGATCTGAGATGAATGACTACTGGACAGTACGGTACAGCCCATGGAAGTAATTCCCTGATGCTCTCAGGGCATCTCACTGATGCCCGCAGTGGGTTGTCCTGGACTCCTTTACAAAGGGCTCTGTTGAAGCTGACTCTTTTCAAGCTCTGGAGAAACTAAGGTGTCTTTGATTGTGGGCAGCAAACGAAAGATGTCAAACTTACATAAAATGTATTCACATTAAATAAAACTTGTGAAATAAAAACTTGGACCCCGGAGAAGAAGCAAGGAAACGTGGATGGTATGGATGGGTTTGCCACTGACAGCAAGATTTCAGTGCAGAATTCGGCAAAGAGCCTCTTTTTAGAATCACAAGACTGCCTTTCATTAGATTTCCAAAAAGCTCCAGTTATACATCACCGAAACAGTCAACCATTTTCATAGCTTTCAACAGGTAAACCAGGAAGCTATTGCATACACAGCTTGGTCTCCTTAATCGGGGCATTCCCAGGCATGGATTCCCCCGGGGAACCTATCTGAAACACTCGTCTGAACTCTAGATTAAACCTCTGCATATGGAAATGAGCCAACTATGAATAGAAGAAATAGAAATATGAGGGCATGTCTGTAGCACCCCTAAGACAAGCAGCATCTGGTGATGCCCTGTGGACTCTTGGTGACCAGCTGTTCTGGAATTTTGGCATCCTGTGCATTTCTGCCTGCTGTCATCGTCTCCGGTGGTGAAAGATCTGGCTCCAAGGTGCTCATTTGCAAATTTTCTATCCTGAGATGACTAAAGCCACGGTAAAGGAACCTCCTGCAGAGTGAACAGAAAAAGTGGAGGTGGGAGAGGAATACTGCATTGGTTTTTGGAAGCCACCATTGAAGAGCAAAGTTGGGGTGGAAACAGAAGAGGAGGAAGAGAACGAAGAGGGTGCAGGGAAGAAGGGAATTTGAAGATGGGATGTGTGCTTGGTGGGACATAGCGATCCAGAGGGCTGAAGAAGAGAAGGCCTTTGGACTTGGGCGCTGGGGGTGAGCAACTTCACTCATGTGCAGAGGTTCATATACCAGTGGATAAGAAAAGATAAAGCTGGGAATTCAAATGAAAGTCAAGCTACTGGTAATATCTTGTCTTTTTTTTGAGGGGGGGTGGGGTGGTGAGCATCACTGCCTCTGATGGTCATGTGTGCTACCCAGTGCTGCTCCTGAGAGCCGCCACTGGATTTGAACCGCCAAGCCCGCGGGCCGCAGTCCCGCATTCAACCACTTACGCCATGGGGGCTAAGCCCAATATCCTGTCTTTTAATGCCTGCGGGGCATGTCTTGCAGTTTCCTGTTTGTTTTTGTTTCTAATTTTTTTATTAATGGGGAGTTAATACATATGTCATTCCATATAGTTCAATCAAGTCAAGCTGAGGGCTGAGCCCCGGTGGCGTAGTGGTTGTGTGCCGGACTGCGGCCCACTGGGACAGAGGTTCAATTCCAGCAGTGGGGCTGGGCCTCCTACTCCCACCACTAGAGAGCAGTGATGCCCAAAAAAAAAAAGTCAAGCTGAATTCAAACAGTTTCCAAAGCTGTTTCCTTTTTTATTCTTCTTATTTTTTTTCTAAATCATTGCCCTGGTGGGAGTAGGAAGCCCAGCTTTGCTCCTGGAGAGCTGCTGCTGGATTTGAACCGTCAACCCTGTGGGCCGCAGTCCCGCATACAACTACTGCGCCTCCAGAGTTCAGCTCTCATTATTTTCAATCCCTTCTCTTTTTTCTTTTACCAGTCTTGCCAGTTTGATTGGTCTCTTCCTTTTTCATGCCCTTCTGTTTCCTTTGGGTTTATTTAGCTTTTCTTCTGAGGAATTACAGCCTTAGAAACCTCATCTAGGGTCACTGTGAGTCAGAATTGACTGGATGGTGGTTGATTTGGGTTAGTTGTTTTGCAACCAGGGAATGGATGTTGACTTAGTATTAACGTAGGACAAACTCCGCCTCACAGTGAAGACCAGCGTCCTGAGGGCAGTGAGATGATGCTCCTTCCCTCTCTTCCCCCATTCTTTGCACAAACAGGAGCTTGAAGGATAATAACAAAGACAGGAAGGTGGGTCAGGACGGGGACAGGCTCTCCAAGGAGAGGAAGTTCCTTATAGAAAATGAAGGAGGGGCCGGCTTCCAGAAGACAGTGTGGAAAAGTGTTTGGGTTGAAGATGAGAAGCCCGTGTCAATTTTAAAGCAGAGAAGTGACATTTGAGAAGCTTTTGCTTTCAAAATATTCTGAGAGTACATCCTGCCTGGTGAGATCCATTTAGAGGCAGTTGGACAAAGTTCAAAGCAAAAGGGAGGGTGAGTGTGGAGAGCCCGAGACAGATTTGAGCTCTAGGGGTTGGAATTAGCAGAACTCAATGGCTGCCGTGTCCTGGGGGCTAGAAAAGAGGAAGGAAGGACCCTTTTGGCTTAGCTGCTGAGTGGATTGTGGCAGTGCCAGTTGACCAAAATATGGATATACCAAGAGGGAAACAGGCTTTGGTAGAGAAGTTACCAGTTTGGTTTTGGACAGGACAATTTAGCCAAAGGGAGTGCTAGCCACGAATAACTGGTTTTAGAAAAAAGGAAAGAGCAGAGAACCGTTTCTAGAAGTCAAGGGAGGATCGGTGCCATGGGTGGTGGCCCTGGTGGCTTTGTCTAATTTATTAGGTGTCTCTGTTGAGACGTCCTAGTAGGAAAAGACCACCTCTCTTCATAGACACTCATCCCATCACTTGGCAAAGAGCCTGAGCAGGATTTCAGGCCACCTCCCCCCCCCGCCTTCTCTCCCTTGCCTGAGCATCTATGAACAGTACACAAATAAGACATCCAGCCATTGACAAAAGTCCTGGACCTTAATTGGGATTTGAGTTGCTCCTCTAGGGAAGAGGATGCAGGAAACAGGAAGAGGCCAAGGTCTCACACGGCGGAAGTCCAATTGCAAAATGTTCAGTGTTGGGTCCCTATCTCTCACTGCTGCGAGGCCGGCTCATGGTGACCCCCGAAGGCAGGGTGCATCTGCCCTGGTGAGTGTCCAAGGCTATCACCCTTGATGAGCGTGGAAAGCTCTATCCTTCTCTCAAGGAGCTGTTGTGGGTTTTGATCTGTTGACATGACAGATCACAACCCACTAGGTAATCACTCTGCCAACCAGAGCTGCTAGGTCTCTGCTTTCGGATTGTGAAAGAAGTTACTACATACCATCAACTGGGCATTTTGAAGATGAACGATGGGGTGTATGCAGGCTCTGAGGCATCACTTTATGCCACGTGGCAGTAGGCACAGCACCCAAGCAGCACCATCAAAATTAGAAGTTTGTTTAGCTAAAAGGGAGCAGTGCGTGATGGTAAACTCCAAGACTACTAGTCAGTGAACACGGCAAAGTATTAAAGGTCCAGGGAGGGGGGCTGAGCCCCAGTGGCGTAGTGGTTGTGTGTGGGACTGCGACCTACTGGGTTGACTGTTCAAGTCCAGCAGCAACTCTCCAGGAGCAAGGCCGGGCCTCCTATTACCACCAGAGGGCAGTGATGCCCCCAAAACAATAAAATAAAAAGGTCCAGGGAGGGACATGGGAAGACAAAAAGGATATTGATCCACACTTATTTTCTACTGTGACGCTGGCAGCTTAGAGCTCAGCTAATTGAGAGGTAAACTGCACTTTGAAGACCTAGAAACAACCTGAGATGCACCTGAGGCAAGGAGCTAGCCTCGAGTTCATGCTAGGGTACGGGGAAAGCAAGGCAGAAAGAAGAAAGGCACCCCCTCGGAGGAGGGTAAGGTTCTTGAGAAAGGCAGGCAAGCCCAGCAGGCAGTGATCGGAAGAAAGTAGGAAGGGTTTATGAAGGATGGTCCTGCGTGGTCCATGACATAGATCCCATGCATTTTTCCAAGAGCAGAGCCAGGCATCCATTCTTGTGCAGTGTCTGTGGCTTTCAACTGAAGTCGGGGATGCTCTCCAGGGAGACAGACTCTGAGCTCTGGGCGGGACCTGGGCTGCAGGGTGTGGGTGGCCGTGTAACACAGTGACTGGGTGTTTGTAAGCACAGAGTGCAAATGCCTGAGAGGGTTGTGGATCCAACCTGTGAGCTCTGGCCACCCTGAGCACACACGTGCACACTTGTGTCTCCATGGGTAGAAATGTGTTCATGGGAAGGAGAATCACACGGTGTTTTCTGGTCCCTGCTTACCTTTTGTTTCTGAACCTGCTCTTTCTCCGGCAGCACAGATGATGGTCTTTGTGGTCTGGCACTGCTGTTAACAGAAATTCCACTCAAGGATGGTTTCCACAAAGAGAAATGCCATCTCTCACCATTTAGGGGGGGCTAAAAGCCTGCATTGGAGTACCGACTCTAGGGGGAAGCTTTCTCTCTCTCTCTCTCTCTCTCTCTCTCTCTCTCTGTCTGGAGGAAGGTCCTTGTCTCTTTGTGCTGCTTCTCCTGGGTGATTTCCTTTCAGCTTGACATCTCTCTCTCCCCCTTTCAGCTTCTCTAGCTCCCTTGTTTGATCTCTGATCTCTCAAAAGAGGTGGTGGACTTAAAATACACCCTACACAAATCCTGCCTCATTAGTATACCGAAGTCAGCCTCTTCCCAAGTGGGATTATGGGTTTATTGATTAGGATTTACAAGATATATATAAAACAAACAAAATGTCATTGTCATCCAGGAGATTCCAACTCATAAGGGGCCCTTCAAGAAAGAGTAGAACTGCTGTATGGGTTCCCAAGACTACGATTCTTTTTTTTTTTTTTTTTTTGGCATCCCTGCCCTCTGGTGGGAGTGGGAGGCCCAGCCTTGCTTCTGGAGAGCTGCTGCTGGATTTGAACCACCAAGCCAGTGGGCCGCAGTCCCGCACTCAACTCCTAAGCCACCGGGGCTCAGCCAAACTACAACTCTTTATGGAAGTTGAAAATCTGGTCTTTCTCCAGTGGAACTGCTGGTGGATTCAAACTGTTGACCTTGTAATTAGCAGCCCACCACATCACCGCATCCCCACCAGCACCCCAGCATATGCTTTAAGAGGGCGTCATTCTGTCCATAACAGTGGGTACTGTGACCAAGTCCTCACGCAGCTTTGTCCTGTGTTACATGGCTGAGGACAGAGAATAGAACTCCTCTGGGACTGGAACTGTGGCCTGTGATCATACTGAGCAGCTGTTAGTTGCTGCATAACCCAAAGTACCTGTACTGACAGTGTCCTAGGGGTGGAGGGGGGTGGGATTATTGGCAGTCGGAGATAGCTCCAGGTCCGAGATGCTGGTATCTGGCATCCTCATGGCTGAGCAGTGTCAGGGGCTCCCATGTGGCTACCCACAGACTTCTTTGCACGGCAAACACCAAGCTTGTCTGGGGAGAATCCTTGCCTGGGAGTCGAGCGTGGGTCTCCTCTCTGCCTGCTCAGGGGGGAAGAAGGAAGGCTGGTCATGGGAGTGCTACCTGGAAGAGCAGAAGGCCATCACTGCCCCGCTCAGCCTCTTCCAGGACGTGAGTTGGACACTTCCCACCTAGGAAGAGCTGTCTTCCTAGCCCAGGGACTCAGGAGTTTTCGGGGGCTGGACACCCCTTATAGTCCAGCAGCACGAAAGGGGCACCCAGAGGACCCAGAGTTGGGGAGTACACCTGTCAGGGGCTGCTTAGGTGGGAGGTAGCACTGAGGTGGGCCCCGGGCTCGCTCATCTCCTCGGGGGGGTTGAGTTCTGGTTCCTTCTACTCAACTCTGCACCTGGTCTTTCCCTTCCCTTCTCTTCCCTTCGCTCTGCCCTGACGCAGCCATGTTTTCCAAGGAGCTGGCCTGTCCCTTCCTGTGCCCCTTCCTTAAAGGCCCCTCTGAAGCAAACTCTGGGCAGGACCAGGCGGGTGGGGGCTAAAGGCAGCTCCTTCACCCCAAGCCCACTAGGCATGGCGGATCCTGCCTGGAGGGAGTTGGGTCTTCTCCAATCTGTGCGTTGGTTGGCAGTTCCAGGCAGTCACCCATCACAAGAACGGCTTCAAGCTGGGCATGAAGTTGGAAGGCATCGACCCCCAGCATCCGTCCATGTACTTCGTCCTCACCGTGGCTGAGGTGAGTCCAGGGTTGATGCCTCGGATCACACTGTACTCTGGGAGTTGCCGAGTCTGCTGGGGGTCCTGGAGAATGTGGGCTTGGGGAAGGAGGACATGCCCTGCCCTTGGAAAGTGTTGTCTTGTGGGGGCTTCAGAAGCCTGAGAAATAAACAGAACAGATGGCTTGTGCAGGGTCATGCTAGGATGAGACTACAGGAGGGTTGGGGGCCACCTGGAGAGGAACTGCCCCGAGGTGAGGACTGGGACCTTCTAAGACAGGGGTCCTCCACCTCCCTTGTGTTGTGACCCTCCAGTCATAAAATTATTTTCATTGCTACTTCATCATTGCCATTTAGCTACTGTTAGGAATCAGGGGACCCCTGTGAAAGGGACGTTTGACAGCCCCCCCCAAAGGAATTTCTACCCATGGGTTGAGAACAGCTGTTCTAGCAGCTCAGTTAATGCAGAGAATATCCCAGGTCAACACAATGGTGATGGAGCATGAGGGTGGTGACATGTAGGTGTCCAGAGACACAGGGGAGAGTGGTTAGTTCTGCCTGAGAAGCCCAGACATGTTGGGAAGAAAGTTGAGTTGGGAGGAAGCAGAAAAGCAGTGGTCCCCCAGGCAGTGGGTGGGCAGCAGGAGCAGAGGCAGCGGTGGCAGCCCAGTTGGGCTCTGGGCCGTGGGACAGGCCACCAGGACCAAGGAGCAGCCATTGGTTCAGCTCTCAAGGCAAAAGCACCAGTTGGGTGGAGAGCAGCGAGAGACACTGAAGTCAGGGTCTTCAGAGAAGGTCTGTGAGGGCTTGGCAGGTGCCCTGGGGTTCTGCCCCAAACATCGCAGGGAGGCTGGCACCCAGAACTCTGAGTCCAGGAACTGGTGGGCACTTCCTTCATTGGTGGATGGGAGAGAGTGGAGCAAAGGGAGCCAAAAAGGTCAAGCCTGGGGTGTTGACTAGCTCTAGCAGTTCCCAGGTCCCCCAGGCAGGCAGGCCAAGGGAGGGAAGGGAGAAAGAAGGCATCGGCTGGCACTGGAGTCTCTGTGATTCCCCCATGGGGCCAGGTGTGTGGCTACCGCCTCCGGCTGCACTTTGACGGGTATTCGGAGTGCCATGACTTCTGGATCAATGCTAACTCCCCTGACATTCACCCTGCTGGCTGGTTTGAGAAGACTGGGCACAAGCTGCAACCCCCCAAAGGTAAGGCCTCACCACCTACAGTAAAGTGGTAAGTCCCAGATTGCTCCCCTCGCTCTCCCACCCTTCCAGCCTTGTGCTTTCAGAGCCCTGTAGGCCCTGTCCCAAGCCAGCCTGGTTGTCATTGTATCTGGACAGAACTCTGCCCCAAGACCAGGGGGACCAGAAGTCCCAGGACTTGTACTTTAGCTTTGTCTATTGAGTGTCTGCTCCAGGTCTTGCCCTGCCCTGCAGGGGGACTCCTGGCAGGTGCTTGAGGGGTCATGGGATCCTCAGACCTGCCTGATGCGGTTGCTTCCATGAGGGGTACCCTCCCCGCAGCCCCTCCTCTGTCTGCACAGTGCTCTGTTTGTCCCTCTCCCCACCGAGGGGCTCAGGTTACAAGGAGGAAGAGTTCAGCTGGAGCCAGTACCTGCACAGCACAAGAGCTCAGGCTGCCCCCAAGCACCTGTTTGTGAGCCAGAGCCACGTGAGTGCCCTGAGCAAAGTGCCATCCTCGGGACGGAGTCCCCACAGGCTGCCCAGCCCGAGTCTGTGCCCTCTCATCCCAAACCAGAGGCCAGGGGCAAGACTGCTTCTGGGGACAGCTCCTCCCTTCCATCCCTCGTGCAGAAACCCTCTCCACCATCTCCCTTGACCACCCCTAGCCTTGCAGTTTTGAGCTCCTCTTCAGGGAGGTCTTCCTCCTTCCTTCTGCTCAACACCACACCCGAGCTCCTCCCCCATCCCCACAGCCTTCCTGTGTCCAGGGCAGCAGACAGCGTTTGCCAGCACTTCAGGTTTCCCCTTAGAAATCATGACATCGTAAGCCCGCCAGCCCAGGACACCACCCTGCCACTGAGGCAAAGGCATTTGCTTCCCAGCTGCCTCCGCTCCCCCAGAGGCCATACTTGTAGGTTCCCAGGTGGTGAGGGCTGGTGGGGGTGGTGAGGGCTCCCATCCACTGCTGTGATGGACTTTGTTCAAACCCGCCTTCTATCCTAGACTAGTGTGTGGCCCCGGCAGGTTAATTAGCATGCACACCACACCGGAGTGGATAATCCTGGTCTCATGGGATTATCCTCTTTTGGACCTTGTGCCTGCGGTGCAGCTGGTGCCCAGTCCTCAGTGGTCCTCACTTGCCCCCGGGGAGGGAGGGGAGGACATGTGCTCAGCGTGCCAGCCTCTGGGTGAATGGCTAGCTTTCTGCCTGTGGCTTTTCCCTATCCCCAGTAAGGCTTTCTCTGCGCTCACCGTGCGGGCCACCTTGCTCCCGCCACATACGTGCACCCTGCCCGTGTACTTCCTGAGTGACTCGGGATTATGGAGGGACCCTTTCTCCCCAGCCACGAGCTCTGGGCTGACACCAGTCCTGACTCTGGAAGTTCCTCCTCCGCTTGGGTTGGAGGGGTGGGGTGGGGGTGAGGGGGTAAATGTATACATTTTTAAATGGGTTTGTGGTGGTGGTTTGGGACATAGTCCAGCAAACCCCACACCCATGCCACAGATTACACGTGCAGCACCAAAAGACGGCGGTGACCGCCTTCCTTCCCCTCCCCCTTGACATGGGCTCACTGCTCCCTGGGCACTTATCTAACCTTTCGAGTTGCAGCCCCGCTTCTTGCCCCCAGAGTCCCCCACCGCTGGGCTTCCAGGCGGGCATGAAGCTGGAGGCCGTCGACCGCATGAACCCGTCCCTCATCTGCGTGGCCAGCGTGACCGACGTGGTGGACGGCCGCTTCCTGGTGCACTTTGACAACTGGGATGACACTTATGACTACTGGTAGTCAGTGGGTCCCTGCCTTGAGCTGGGGGCTGAGAGGCGGGTGGCAGGGGTGGGGGCGGCACCCTGCAGAGTGCAGACACCCTGTGGCCCAGTCTTAACTTTCAACTCTCACTTTGGGCCCAGGGAATGGGCAATCATTGGCTGTCTCACGAATCTGAACAATAGCATTTGAAACGCAGCTTAATATTTAGATGCTTCATCCAGAAACAGCCAGGCTGAGGTGAGCCACCCCCATGACTTGGGCGCTTCCCTTGAGAGCAGTGGTTCTCAACCTTCCTCATGCCGCGACCCTTTCATTCAGTGCCTCATGTGGTAACCGCCCCCCAACCATAAAATTATTTTCACTGCTACTTCTTCACTGTCATTCTGCTACTGTTAAGAATCAGGCGAATCCTGTGAAAGGGTTGTTCGATTCCCAAAGGGGTCGTGATCCACAGGTTGAGAACTGCTGCCTTAGATGGAGGCTCCAGGTAATACCACAGTTGTGCAGCTTTCTCTACAGGCTAAGGCTCACCCAGAAGAAGGATGAGGGGTGCCCTGAAGCCATGCTGCCCGAGCCTGGTGGCCCAGCCACAGTGTCACCCGGGGTCCTGGGTCTTCTTGGGTTTCAGGTGTGATGCCAGCAGCCCTTACATCCACCCGGTGGGCTGGTGCCAGAAACAAGGAAAGCCCCTCACCCCTCCACAAGGTGACCCTCCAGCCTGAGTGGGTGCCCTGGGCCAGGCCTCTGCGCCTCTCGCCCCGATCCTCCATCAACACTTCACTCCTTGGGGTCTCCAGTGAGGATGAGGGGACAGGCAGGCCCTGGAGCCGCCACTTCATGAGCTGGGAGTAGAAAACCCTTTATAGTTTGGGGGGTTATTTTAGAAGAACCCTGGCCCCACTGAGGTTTAGGGGGGGAAGTTAGCTGACCATTTCGGCAAGGCAGCTGGAAGCCCACAGCTAAAGGGTAGAATCGTGGGGTTCAGGTTGATGGGCGGGGCTGGGCACCACTGGCCCAGAGGGTCGTGGGATACAGAGTTCCAGACTGCCCTGCAAGTGAAGTCCAGTCCGTGCCCATCAGGACCCTTTGGTGATGACACGGAGGGCCTGTGTCCCAAGGACCATTGCCCTTTGCTCTTGGTCTTAGGAGCCAGTGGTCCCTTAGCCTCATTAGGTGGTCTCACCCTTTCCCCTAGATTACCCAGACGCGGATAGCTTCTGCTGGGAGAAATACTTGGAAGAAACTGGAACATCCGCTGTGCCCACATGGGCCTTCAGAGTGGTGAGTCAGCCCTCTCTGCCCCTAGAGCTGTGCTCAGAAAGCCAGTGCATGGAGACTGCCCAGGGCAGACCCAGCCTTCCTCTGGGGCCAGACCGGGTCTAGCCTCCCAGCCCCACCCTCTGGATCTCAACCTGGGCCTGCAGCCCTCTGTTCCCTCCACAGCGGCCTCCGCACAACTTCCTGGTCAACATGAAGCTGGAGGCGGTGGACCGCAGGCACCCAGCCCTGATCCGGGTGGCCAGCGTGGAGGATGTGGAGGATCACCGGATCAAGGTGGCCTTGGGACCCCGGGCAGGGGTGCAGGCAGCCCACTGCTTGGGGAGGAAGCTTGGGAAGTGCTGAAACGCTAGCAGGGCAGACAGGGGAAGATAGTTTGGTTTTTATTTCACTTTTTTTTTTGGCTACACTTCCAGATTTTTATTAAAACAATGACATGAGACACTAATGCACCATTATTACCTTATTATGCAAACCACCTTTTATTATACAAGAAGGTTATAAACATCTGGTACCTGTGTCACTGCCTCCCACGCCTACCAAGGTTTCCAGCCTCTGCTTTTAACAGGAACCCATCATCGGTTTCATCCTCCCTATAGCACCTGGCCCAAAAAAATCTCCAAAAGAAATCCAAACGCAAGGCCATTAAGTTGATTCAGACTCACAGTGACCTTGTGGCCCAGTAGGGCAAGGTAGAACTGCCCCTTGTGGGTTTCCAGGACTATAACTTTACAGGAGTAGAAACCTCTCCTTTTTCCCACAGAGGGGCTGGTGGTTTCAAACTGCTGACATTGCAGACAAGCTGCCCAATCTGTAACCACTGTGCCACCAGGCATTCACGGGAGGTAGCTTGTGCAGCTGTGTATCAGTCAGCCTTTGGAGGCTGCTCTCCACACTTCTGAGTACTGTGGCCACTTTGAAGCCTGGAACATTGATATCCTCATGGACTCACACTGTGGGGTCTGATCTTTTCCACTTCCTTGCTGCTGCTAGACCGTCTGCTTTATTCTTTTGTAATAGTTTTATTGACATGTTATTCATGCAGCGTAGTATCCAGTAGTTCCGTTGTATTAAAAAGAGTCATTACCACAGTCAGGCTTTTAGAGCCATTTTGGAAGAAAACTTTAATCTGGAAGCTGAAGATCTTGGATCTTGTACGCGCCCTGTCTCTGACCTCCCTTTCAGGACAGAGGCCAGTCCTTTCCTCTCTCTGAGTCTGAACTTGTACATCTGGAAAATGGGACTCATCCCCCATGCCCCACCCAAGGATGGCAGGAGGTGCCAGTCGTGCCATGAGTGGCACCCGTAGAAAGCCTGGCAGCTGAGCAGGGCACTGTGGGTGGGCCCTGGGTGGGCACAGCCTCCCGGAGCCCCAACTGGCTGCTGGCTAAGGTGCAGCTGGCCAAGGTGCAGCTGGCCTCCTGGGGGCCTCTTCTCCCCAGCTCCACTTTGACGGCTGGAGCCACGCCTACGACTTCTGGATGGACGCTGACCACCCCGACATCCACCCCGCAGGCTGGTGCTCCAAGACCGGACACCCCCTGCAGCCTCCTCTCCGTGGGTAGCCCGAGGGCCCTTCTCTGTGTCCCCAAGGGGTCTGGCCAGTGGGGGAGGGGAAGGTTTGACTCTGATGGGAAAGTCCCCTGAGAGCCCGGCCTAGGAGGCAGTTAGGGACTAGGTAGTTCCCTCAGCAGCTGCAGAGTCATGCAGTCACGCAGTGTGTGGCCTTCCGAGAGTTCACGCCGCCCCTCTTCTTAGTTGGGAGCAGGGTTAGCAGCAGGGCACCCTTCCACCAGTGCTCACACCCAAGGCCCCCCTCAAACCATGGATTCACATCACACGCAGTGTTCCAACCACACCATGGCTCCCTCCACACTCAGGGTACCCCTTAGCCCCCGGGATGATGGTCCTTCTCTGACATTCTCTTACTCCTTGCCTAGCCAGAGTCTGGAAGAGAGTTGGCAAGATTTTAGGACTGAAAGTGGGGAAACAGAAAACTCAGAGAGAAGCCTCCATCTATCTGCATCGGGGGGCGCAGCTGCTCCTGCCAGCTGTGGGTCAGCTTCCCCAAGGAGGCTCCTCGCAGGCAGGGCACGGCCTCGGAGATCCTGCCCGAGAGCTGGAAATGTGGCACAGCCTGGCACTGCACCCCAGACCTGGGGTCTAACTTCCTGCCCACCCCAGAGCCCTCTGCTGACTCTTGCTCCCTGCTTTTCCAGGGCCCAGAGAACCCAGCGCGGCCTCCCCTGGAGGCTGCCCCCCTCTCAGCTATAAGAGTCCGCCACACTCGCGGACCTCCAAGTACAGCTTTCATCACCGGTGCGTGTAGCCCCCAGAGGCCCAGAGCCCTGCGGGGGGTGGACACAAGGTCTGGGTGGCCAGGAGGCTCTAGGTGGCACAGCCAAGACCCCACCGGTGGGCAGGGAGGGCTCCGTGGGGACCAGGGCGCCCAGCCAGCCCCGCTGACGCCTCCTCCTCCTCCCCCAGGAAGTGCCCGACGCCCGGTTGTGATGGCTCGGGCCACGTCACAGGCAAGTTCACAGCCCACCATTGCCTCTCAGGCTGCCCGCTGGCCGAGAGGAACCAGAGCAGGTTGAAGGCGGAGCTGTCTGACTCCGAGCCCTCGGCACGGAAGAGGAACCTGTCGGGCTGCTCCCCGAGGAAGAAGCCCCGTCATCACACCCGGTGCGGGGTAGGGTGAGGGGCTTGGGCCTTGGGGTGCCCCAGGACGGCCAGGATCTGACACCCTGCCTTCTCTGCTCCCTCCCTGCAGGATGGGACGTCCTCCCAAGTACCGGAAGATCCCACAGGACGACTTCCAGGGTGAGTTCCTGGCCACAAAGTGTTCACAGGGCGTGCTGGGTCCAGGGGGCCCCAGGTGAGAAGTCAGGGGGTGGGGGGGAACGCTGTCTCTTCGTTTGAGACCCTTTGGCAGTTAGGCCAGTGACGAGCATGGCTTCTAGGGGACAGTCCTGCCCGGCGTGGCACAGGGACGCGGCTCAGTCCTGGGTTATTCGCCTGAGCACCTCTTTCTCACCGAGACTGAGGGCCTGACCGGAGGGTTTTCACCAAGCGGATGAGAACCAGCCTCCTCTCTGGCCCCCTCTGTGTCTGTGGGGAAGGGGCCCAGCCTCCCTGGGCTTTGCTCTCCACCAGGAAGCAGGTAGTGCCCCCTGGCCCTGCTCTGTGAGTCGAGGAGGCCTGGGAGCGAGTGAGGCTGTGGCCACCGCTGCTAGCTGTGTGACCTTGGGCAAGTCACTTCGCATCTCTGAGCCAACCTTAGTTTCTTCATTTGAGAGCAGTTTGCGCGCCTGCATTTTAAGGTTCAGCTATATGACATCATCGTAGCTACTGCTCCCATGGACAGAGCAGGCGTGCGGTGCCGTGAACGTCACACAGTGGACTCTAGCTCTCAGAGCCCCCCAGCCCCATTGAGTCACCTCAGAGCCAGGGGCTTTACAGGGCTGAGGGCAAGTGCTCCCTAGAGTCCACGCGGAAGCAGACAGTCTCTGCTTTCTCCCACCGAGCAGCTGGTAGGGTCAGACTACAAGGTCAGCGGCCCCACTGGAACCAAGCCACCACATGACCTGAACATCCACAACCCGCTGCCCTCTCGCTGATGCCGATTGACAGCAACCCCACACGGGGCTTATGGGGCTTCGGAGAACTCTGCATAAACAGGGCAGCCTCTGTGGTCTCCTATGGGAAAGGACGCTGGGTTGGAAGGACCAGCCCCATCATTAGCAGCCCATCCAGGCCACCAGGACTCCGCCCCTCACACAGGCCACCTGTCCACTAGCTCTCGTCCTCCCAGACATCCAGCCCGGGGCACTCAGCTTGGAAAGGCAGAGCTGGCCCTCAGGTCTGACTCCCGCCACATGTCGCTGGGACAGTCAGTCCCTGGGTTGCTAACACGCGGGCCCTGCTGGGAGGCAAAGGTGCCAGGCCCTGACCTGCAAAGACTTCATCATCACCATCCCGTGCACTTGCTGCTCTGCAGCTTTGGCATCATTAAAAATGTTTCAAATCCTTCTTTGAAAAAAAAACTTTTCTTAATGAATCGTTTCATTGGGAGCTCTTAAGATCGTGTATCATTCCATGGTTCAATCAAATCAAGCGGTGTTGTACAATGGCTGCTACCATCAGTTTCAAAACATTTTCTTTCGTCTTGAACTCTTTGCTATCAGCTCCCCTTTATCCCCTGCCTCGCCCACTCTACCCCTCAGGAGCCCCTACCCCCCCTGGGGGGCATCACTGCCCTCTGGTGGGAGTAGGTGGCCCAGCCTTGCTCCTGGAGAGCTGCTGCTGGATTTGAACCGCCAGCGCCATGGGCTGAAGTCCCACACACAACCACTACACCACCGGGGGCTTAGCCTCCCCTTTTTTCCTATAATAGTTTTGGGGTTTGGGTTTTTGGGTTTTTTTGCAAAGCCCACACCAAAACCCACAGCCATGGGATCAACAACTCCCAGCTTGTAGTGACGCCATGGGACCAAGTTGAACTCTCCCACAGTCCCCAAGGCAATCGATCTCGACAGTCGGAGACTGCCAGCTTTCTCCTCCTCAGAGTGGCGGGTAGCTTTGAACCACAGACCTTTCAGTTCACAGCTGGGCCCGTAACCCCTGAGCCAGCAGGACTTCACAGCCATCGAGACAGTTCTGATTCACAGTGACCCTCTCTCGGGTCAGGCTTTGTGGGAGCAGACAGCCGCCTCTTTCTCCCGAGAACTTACAACAGCAAAATAAGAGCTGGACACGCCTGTTCCCACCAGACACACAGCAGCAGATATAACTCACGTGTCCCTCGGGTATGGGGTGTGTATTCGACATAGAGAACCGACCCCGCTGTCAGTTCCTTTCACAACCCCCTTCAAGGGGAGGGGCCGAGTGATCCCTCCCAAAGTGGTGGCCTCCTGTTTAACTACTTTTCATCAGCCCTGGCACCCAGCAAATTGCCAGGGAGGTTGGCTCGTTGAATCGATTGCTTCTCCTCTTAAGGCTGCAGCAGAAAGGATCTGGCTCCCCACACAGCTTCTGAGCGGAACCCAAGTTGTGCCAGTGACCGGGGCAATGTGTGGTGTCCTGATGGAAAGCTCACCTAACCCTCAACAGGCTGTGTAACCTTGGGCAGGTGACTCCCCCTCTCTGGTCTCAGTTTCCTTATTCATAAAATACAGATGATGGGGCTGAGCCCCGGTGGCGTCAGAGGTTGAGTGCGGGACTGCGGCCCAAGGGCTTGACGGTTCAAATCCAGTGGCGGCTCTCAGGAGCAGCACCAGGTAGCGCCCATGACCACCAGAGGCAGTGATGCCCACAAAAAAAAAAATGTATAAAATACAGATGATGATGATGGTCGTGGTGGTAGTGGCTACCTCAGGCTGGCCTAGGGATTCAAGGAGAAGACTCCCAGAGTCCTGAGCACAGCTGTCCACTCTGCCGGGATAGCCCTGGGCCTGCCCTCTAGTGTTTCTTCCGAGTGGAAGCAGGCAATTCCCCCAACCACAGACCGGCATGCTGCTGCTTCCAGGCCCCTCCTGGAAGTGAGGAGACCACTCCCTGACTCAAAGCAAAGAATATCAGGAAGATGTTTGCTTGTGTTTTATGAACTATGCCAAGGCCTTTGACTGATCATAATGAACTGTGGACAGCCTTGAGAAAAATGAGAATTCTATAACACTTCATTGTGCTCTTGTGGAACTTATACATGGACCCCGAGGCAGTATTGTGACCGGAACATGGGAGTAAGTACTATCTTATTTAGTATCAAGAAAGTTGAGTGCCCTCTCACCACACTTATCCACTCTGTGTGCTAAGCTCATAATCAGAGACTCCGGGTGATGTGAAGAAGAGCACAGTATCAGGATGGGAGGGAGGTTTATTAACAACCTGTGATATGCAGACGGTCCAACCCTGCTTGCTGGAAGTGAGGAGGATTTGAAGCATTTGTGGATGCAGATAAAGGATCTGGCTGCCTTCTGTATGGATGACAGCTCAGTGGAGAAGACCGAAATCCTCACAACAGGAGGAGTGTGTTACACGACAAGCAGAGACGTGCCGGACGTCACCAAGCACTTCCTCTTGCTTATATCCACAGTCAAGACTCATGGAAGCATCAGTCGAGAAACCAGAAGGCACACTGCATTGGGTAAATCTGCAACGCAAGACTTCTTTCCAACCAAGGTGCTACTTTGAGGACTAAGCCTCACCTGACCCAAGCCCTGGTGTTTTTCCGTTACTCTGTGTGCATCTGGAAGTTAAACCTGGAATAAGGACGAGTGAAGGGGATTGATGCATCTGAGTGGTGGGCGCTGGCAGAGATCGTGGAATACCGCGGATGGCCAAAAGAACCGATGACTCTCACTTGTTAGACATGTAGCTAGTATGCTCCTTAGACTCCCCAATGGGGACACTTCATCTCTCACACACCTTAGGTGTGTTGTCCGGAGAGACCCCTCTCTGGAGTCCACTTGGTAAAGTGGAGGGCAGTGTAAAAGAGAAAGGCCTTTGCCAAGATGGGTTGATACAGCGGCTGCCACCACGGGATCCAACATATGAGCAGTTGTGAAGATGGCGTGGGGCACAGGGTCACAGGGCATCGCTATGTGTCGCCACTGACCGGACCCGCCCCTTGGTACCCAGGTCAGCTCCCATTCTGACCACAAGAGGGCTCTTGACTACTGGGTCCTATCCAGAAGTACCCAGTAGAACTGTTGGGACATGAAGTCTTTCCAGAGGCAGAGGCTCAAGGACAGTGAGGAAGGACTAGGCTAAGTCTCAGGGCCCCTGGACACAGCAGGGGAAGAGCCCAGGCGGCCAGCATTCTGCTCCTCCAGCTGCTCTCTCGCACCGGTCGCTGTGGGCTCTGCCGCTGAGCCATCTTCTCACCCCTCCAGGGTAGACCTCCGTAGAGGTCCCAGGCTGTGCTGGTGGGTCACTTGGAGAGGACAGGGGCTTGACCATCCTCACTCTACTTCTGGGGACCATTTGAGCCACAAGAGAGTCAGCCATTTGAAAACGCGGGGCACTTTCCTGTCTTGCAGTTAGAGGTTTACAGGGAGATCAGAGACCCTGACTCCTGTGAGAGCCCCTGTGTGGGGGCCTGGAGTAAAAGGACCAGGAGGGAAGCTACTGCAAGCCTGTTCCTCAGCAACCCAACCCCCACACCCAGGTCCCTGGTAGACCAGATACTGAGCTCCAAGGAGGGAGCACCAAGGGCTGTGACAGGCAGCCTTATGGTCAGGTGAATGTAAAGTGTGTATGCTGGGACCTTTACAAGAGGCTCTGATGTGCCCCAAACTGGGCCAGAAGCAGCAGATGCCTTGGTGGTGCTGAAGGTGGTCATTATTTGGGGTGGTGGTACACAGGGGTGAGGAGGTTCAGCTTTGGGTCTGATAGACAGGGAAGACAGTGAGGAACAAGAGTTACTCAAGAGCTGTCGGGGCTGGTAGAGGAATTCTCGGCCTTCTGGGTATGCTTATGGGATGCGGAAGAGTTGAGAGGAAAGGCTGGCCCATGGAATCAAGGAGAGAGGTGGGCTTGGAAGGTAAGGTACGCAATCCCCAAAGCACTTAGGAGAAGAAAACTGAGCTCGATCAGGTGTTGGGGCTATTTCAAGCATTTCAAGGCACAGTATCTAGAGAATAGTGCTTCGGGGATACTATGGGGAACAGGCTGGTAGGAGCTTCCCTCCAGGAACTGCTGGAGCCTCAAGGGAACCCTCAGCCCTACCAGCCTCTGCTTCTGCCTTCCAGCGCTCACCACCGAGGCCATGCACCGCTCCCTCTTCATGTCGGCCTTGTCCACACACCCCGACCGGTCCCTCTCTGTGTGCTGGGAGCAGCACTGCAAGCTCCTGCCCGGAGTGGCGGGCATCTCGGCCTCGGCGGTGGCCAAGTGGACCATCGATGAGGTGAGGAGGGAGGGGCACTTCCTCTTCTGCTTGTCTCCCTCCTCTGCTTCTCCCTCTCCCTAGCCCAGGGAAGAGGGCTCGAGAAGGGCCCTCTGGCAGAGCCTGAGACAACCACCAGCTCAGGTGGACCGTCCCTAGCACATTCCAGCTGCCCAGGGTGGGGGTGTATATGTCTGCTGCCTGAGGAATGGGCGGGCTGCTCTCACTGAACCGCCGTGGAGTGGACGCTGGCTCATCACGACCCTAGAGGACAGCATGGAACACCTGGGAGTTTCTGAGACATAGTCCTTTATGGGAGTAGAAAGCCTCATCTTCTCCGACGGAGCGGCTGGTGGGTTCAAACTGCAGGCTTTCCGGTCAGCAGCCCAACGTGTGGCCTCTATGCCACCCCCCTGGGTGTGCTGCTCTTGGCTGGAAATCCAGCAGGGAGCCAAGCTTCTGGCCCTGGGCTTCCTGCCTCAGCCTGCCCCCCGCCCCCAGGGACACAGGAACCTCTCCCCCAGCCCCACCCCCTTCACGACATGTCTTCTTCGGTCCCCAAGGTCTCCGGCTTTGTTCAGACGCTGACGGGTTGTGAAGACCAAGCACGACTCTTCAAAGATGAGGTAAGGAGCATGTGCAGAAGGGGAGGGGGAGAAGGGTGGGGTGGGGTGATCTCTGTCCCCACCTGGATGAGACCCGTCAGAGTCACCCACATTCCTGGGGGGTGGTCTGGGGTGGGCTCTGCTTCCAAGAGCTGTGCGCAGATCCCCCTCGGGCAGAGACAAGCTCAGGGAAACAGGGCAGTGCTCTCACCCTTTGGTACTCTGGCCCGGTCTTTTTTTGAGGGGAGTGGGGGGCATCACTGTCCTCTGGTGGTCGTGGGAGCTACCCAGCCTTGCTCCTGGAGAGCTGCTGCTGGATTTGAACCGCCAAGCCTGTGGGCCGCAGGCCCACACTCAACCACTATGCCACCGGGGCTCAGCCCAAAACCTTTTTGTAGTTAAAAAAAAAAAAAAAGATAAGAAGCAGTGAGCTATAGCTGAAAGCAGGCTGGTTTCTTCAGCAAGCTTGGGTTTAAACCATTCACCGTCTCTTGGCCTGGGCATTTTCTTAACTGGGAAAAAAAGACAAGGAGCTGTAAGGAGGCCTGGTGACGCAGTGGTTAAGAGCCCCTCTGCGGATCGAAAGGTTGGCAGTTAGAACTTACCCAGCAGCCAACTTGGGGGAGAGAGCTGGTATGTGAGGGGGGGCTGGGAGGAAGATCTTCTGTAAAGATGCCCCCAAGGAGCCCTGAGGGGTAGTTCTGCCCTGCCGCATGGCCAGATGGCACCTAGCCACTATAAGGCCGTGCCAAGAGGGTCTGATGATGGTCAAGTGCAGAGCCCCGGCGAGCCTGATGGCAGGCAGTGAGGGCATCCTGACACCTGCATCCTCGCCATCCGCGCCCTCCTGTGTACGAGCAGGCAACAACATGTCATCCCCTCACTGACCTGTACTAACCCTCCCTGTCACTCAGTGGGAGCCGAGACATGGTACCTTGGCTTACATGCCAGTCAACCTGCTAGGTTTTGTTTTTTTTAATCGTGAGGTCTGTCATAAGCTCCTTGTTCTAAGTCATTATTACTGAGAGGCAATGGGAATCTATCCATGTGTTCATAGAAGATAAAGGAGAGTTTGAGATTTGCAAAAAGAAGCGAAGACTGAGTCCAGTTGCTAAAATCACCTTCTAGTGCCCACCATCGGTTTGGGGTAGGGGTGGGGTTTGTCCTTTCCGGCCGTTGTGTATTGGGGTTTCTATATACACTCACTCCATGCTGTGACCCTGGACGTGGACTGTGAACCACTGAATTGCACGCTGTGCTCTCTGCAGCTCAATGAACAAGACAGAAACAATGCCATGGTAACTCACGTTTGCTCGTGCTGACTCATTGTCACGGAACCAGTCTGAGGCCTAGCAACCCGAGGCCCGAGGTTTCCCAGGCAGGACATACCTGCCATCTTTCTGCTACGGAGCAGCTGGTGGTTTGGAACCACTGCCAATTCCAGGTGGCAGCCAGTTGCTGAACCAGTGAACCAGCAAACTCTGCTTTTTAATGCTTAACAACAACCAAGAGTCAACCCCGCTGCCATTGAATGGTGGTAACTCGGCCTCCCTCTTCGGGTTTCCCAGAGGATGCATTGTTACTGCTTCCTTTCCCCCTTGTTGGAAGGCTTCCTTTCCCCCTTAAATGAGGAAGGCCTTTCTCGTGACTCTTCAGTATTGAAAGGCACCGCCTCCTCTCAGGAAGGTGTGTGTTCAGCTGCCCTCTGTTCCCAGGCTAGGTCAGATGGCAGCCCAAGTCTGCTGCCCTTTCCTGGAAGGAATCTCACCCAGGCAGAGTAGCCAGTGCCCTCGGGGGTCCTCTTCCAGGCTCCTCACCTGCCCGTCTGGGATCTGGTGACTTTAGGTGAAGCTTATGTTCCAGTTTCTTCTCGCCAACCACACTGTCCCTTTGAGGTTCTCAGCTGAAGCGATGTAAACAGAGTGAAATGCACAGGTCTTAGTCACCCAGTCCCACAACTTGTATCCAGTGTGCAGGCTCTGAGCCCAACCCGTCCCGAGATGCAAAGCGTTCCCGGGACACCAGAGTGCGGTTTTATCAGAGCCTTTGACTGAGCCCCCAGCCCCATGGACAAGTCCAGCACAGTTGGTCAGTCTTGCCTTTTCTGGAACCTATATAAACGGAATTGCACAGCAAGCATTAGGCTGGGGTCCTGTCTTGTTTTCACTCATCGTGTGGTTCTTGCGGTTCATCCGTGTCATGTGGACAGCAGTCCGTTCTGGGGGATAATTCATGTTCTGACTGTGCCCCACCCCAACCAGACTTCTTGCTTGTGGTATTCAGGTTGCTTTCTCTTGCCCCAGCTGAGAGTCCTACATTTTTACTAGCCTGGCCCATGTGTGCTCTCGCTTTAGAACAGCCACACAATGCCCCTGTTGGGGCTTCAGGGAAGCCTGCCTCCAATGCTTTTGACGTTCGCTTCAAGCGGAATTTCCCAGTGTGCACCTGTACCACTGGGCTGGCTTTTCAGCACCTTATGTAAATCGGTACATGGATCCCTAGTAAATGCTATCTTGTTGGTTCCGTCGTCTTGTTTTAAATCGCAGTTCCGTCCTCGATGCCGTTCACGAGCCTTTTGTACTTTCACCCACGTCTTCAGCATGCGTGTTTAATGACACAGACCAGAGCTCTGTGGTTCTCTGTCAGAGAGTCTCCTGACCTAGGCTGACAGCAGGCCACACGCTGAGTCTCTTTGAATGCAATTTACGCAGCCAGCCATGTAGCCACCGAAGCGATTGGTCCTCCAGCCCAGCCCTGGGGTGGAGAAGGGCCACATCACCCCAGGACATACGCTACTTTTCTTCGTTCAGCATGGTCTGCACATGATATAAATAAGGGGCAGCTGAAGAGGCAGGGGCTCGGAATGGCACTGGTGGCATCACAGGGGATCTCAGAGGGAATCTGGCCCCTGGTGGGGGTGAAGGATGATCTTTTCTCAGGATCTGGTCCATGGCATCCATTTCCCCAGACAGGACTAGGCTGTGGTACGTAGACTCGTTCAGGCTACACCGATGGTCAGGGTACTCACCCCCTAAGGTGCAGACCAGTCACAGGGGCTTGCTTCCTGAGGGAGGGATCAGAGCCGAGCGGACTCCTGGTCTTATCGAGCATCCACCCGGCCCTCTCTCAGCCTTCCTTTTTGTAGCCTTTGTATCTTTTGTCTAATTCAGTCAGCAAATAATGACAAGCAGCCCGCCATATCTGCAGATTCAGTTCAGCCCTCTGGTACCTCTGGAGAGGTGGAGCTGCGTGAGCTGAGCTCTGTGAAGGACAGAAAACACCACAGGGGTGGGCAGATCTGAACACCGGGGGAACCGCAGGGGGTTGGGGCGGGGAGTTTGTGCAGGGCATGCTGTCAGGGGTGGCAGGTGACTCCAAAGGCAGAAAAGACCCAGTGCTGGGAAAGGAGCCGTAGGGGGTGTGGGGTGGGATGGAGCATGAAGTGGTGGGGAAAGCCGGGGTGGCAGAACACACAGCCACCACTCCCTGTGGCTGGAACTGCAAGCCACATACCCCTTGGGCAACTCCCATGGCTCGTGGGCCTCCATGTCATCATGTGGGAAAGGGGGCGGGGCGCCGCTGGTACTCCCTTCTGCACAGGGTGGCTGTACGGGAGGAACAGGTCGGTGTAGGGAAGTGTGTAGGGTGGCTTGGGCAGGTAAGAAGACCCCTATAGAGTCTTGAGCATCGCACAGGAGAACAAGGATGGTCTCCCCTGTGATGGTGTTCCAGTGTCCAGAGTGGGGAGATCCTACGGGCCCTGTGATTTCGTCCAGAGGCTCTCCAACCCAGCCAGGCACACCTTGCCAAGAGACACCACCCTGTCCCCCAGTGACCTCCTCCCCCACGTCCCTAGTCCCATGCAGTGTATCCTACCCCAGCTCTGCCTCTCCCCCTGCTCAAGCTCCCCCCACCAGCCCCCCAGCCCCATCCTGTTCCCAGGCCCAAGAGTTCCGACTACCAGCAGCTTCCTCTTTGCTTCCCCTGTTTGGGGGAGGGGATATTTTTCAGTGAATTAAAGTCACCCCCAAGCTTCACCTCTGAGTACTGCAGCCGAAACCAAGCTCCCGCCCCTCTGACTCTCACCCCGTCAAACAGCACAAAACAGTCCCTCTGCCATCGAGTTGATGACGACTCTTGTGACCCTGTAGGACAGGGTCGAACCCAGCCCTGTGGGTTTCCAAGATCATATGTTTTCAGGGGAGTAGAAAGCAAAGCAGCGGGTGGTTTTGAACTGCTGACCTTGTGCTTCGCAGGCCAACTGGTAACCCACTACATCACCAGGGTGCCTCAGGTTCTTTAGCGGGCACGTCTAAAACCTAAGGGCATGACCAGAACCGCTTGATACTGTCTAGTCCTCGGCCTAGATCAGAAGTCCCCTGGAAGTCCCCAGAACAGCTTGTGCAGTTGGAGTGTTTTTTTTTACCAGGATCCAAGCTGCTGCTTAAATATTCTCTAATCTAGCAAGTCCCCTTTCATGCTTCTTTTCCCTTTTCTCATTTTCTGTGTGTGGCATCACTGCCCTTGTGGGAGTAGGAGGCCCAGCCTTGCTCCTGGAGAGCTGCTGCTGGATTTGAACTGTCAACATGTGGGTCGCAGTTTCACACACAACCACTAGGCCACCACGGCTCAGCCCTTTTTCCTTTTCTCTCCACACAGAAAAGGTCTTGCAAAATGTGTTTGTCCAGTTGCTTCCCCCATATCTTGTCCCTCCACCGCAGGAAAACAGACCCAAAGACTTAGCGAACTTCAGCCTCAATCTCGGTACCATATCTCTCTGCCTCTTTCTCTCTGGCAAGAGCAACGGCCCAGGGGACACCTGTGGACTTGGTGTGAGGTCACACTGCCATGCGCACGGAGTTGGAGTTGGCCGGTCCCACCCTGAGCGGCACTAAGATTCACCAGTGGGCCTGTGGAGGGACAGCCATAGCCACTTCCCTGAAGCTGCTGTCACTAAAGACTCACGAAGGCATTTTGCCCGTGAAAACACTGACTTTCCGACCAGTTGGCGTAAAGAGGCATCAGGTGTGCGTTCGTGCGTGCGCACAAGGGGAAACCAGTGGATATCCTTCTTTTCTTCTCTGTCCCCACCGCTGTCTTGCTTTTTTCCTTTCTCCCTCCCTTCCCCTTGATCCTTGCCTTCTTCCCCCACCCCCCACGTATCCTTAATTTCCAATTTACGATCTTCTCTTCCTCTTCACTCCCCACGCATCTCCCCACCCTGCCCCCTGCCCTCTTGGCCCCTCCCACCTCCTCCACTGTCCCCTCCCTGCCCCGCCCCCTCAGATGATTGACGGCGAGGCCTTCCTTTTGCTGACACAGGCGGACATTGTGAAGATCATGAGCGTCAAGCTGGGCCCAGCCTTGAAGATCTATAACTCCATTCTCATGTTCAAAAACGCCGATGACACCTTCAAGTGACAGGCTCGGCTCACGCCAGGCTGTCCCTCCGGCTGCCCTCCCCAGCTGCCCTCCGCAGACGATGGCTTCACACATCCCATCTGAGCATCCCCATCCCCACCTCCACCTGCCTCCTACCTGACTTGGTCTCCTCTCCAGGGTTGCATCCTAGAAGATGCATGGGAGCAGAGGGGACCCAGAAAGGGGCAGTCATAGCCACTGAGCCCTGCAGAGGACTCAGGGGGGCACAGGGGTCATTACTGACGGAGAAAGTGGGCAGCTCCCTGTTGGTGGCAGCCCCCCATCTCTAGCTGCCTTGTTTCGTTGTCACAGGGCTTAGCGGTCAAGGACCGGCTGGGAGAGTCAGAGCCCTCTGCCCAAGGCCTCCATCTCCTATCCCTTTCTCTTTTCCACATCCTACCAGTTTCCTCTCCGCCTGCTGGTTTTGCTGCCTTTCATCTGCCTGGTCCCTTAGCCAGACCCATGGAGACCCATTCTCATAGCCTCCATGGAGTATATCTGACTGGGCTGGGATGCTTTCTCAGCCGTGCCCCGCGCTGGAGCCCTGGGCACTATAGTGTCCTTCGCCAAGCTCCAGTAGCAGGCAGACTGAGTAAGCAGAGTTGGCTTTGCAGGCAGCAAAGTTTGGGAATTCCCTGAAAGGAGACCACATGCCCTTCCTATGTTGGTCTGGGAAGGAGAGGCCAGAGAGGTCACTGGGCCAAGAGACCAGCCCCAGGATACATTGAATACTCTCTGGAGCTCTGGACCAGAGAGACAGCTCCAATGAGCCTGACGGCTCCCAGTGCTGGGCACAGCGTCCCATGCCTAAGCCGAGGATCTCTGCCCCGAGAGCCTCCAGCAGGGGAGAAGGGTCCCAGGCTGACCAGGCCTGCGGTCATCAGATGTAGTGCTCTGTCTAGCAGGCACGCACCATGAGGTCACATTTGACCTGTCCCTTAAAGGTCCACCACTTGTCCTTGAGAAATGTACAAAGACCACTTGAGGTTGGGAGTTAGAAAGGTGAGCATCTTCTATATGAATCCCCCAGGGCAGCGGTCCCACTCCCCACCTCTCCATCGGTCTTGCACTGCCAACCAGGTCCCTGCTGGGCGTGGGACTTGGCCTTTTCTATCCTAGTGGGGACCCAGTCTCCACTGAGCCACTGCCAAACCTGCTTCCCAGGTCCCCGTTCTTGAGAAGCAGCCTGGGTGGAAAGGGCCAGCCCCCTGGCCCGAGTCAGCCCTACAATGCAGATGAGGAGTGACTGCAGGCTGCTGTGCCCCTGGTGCTGAGAGGGGCCTGCAGTCATGTATGTGTGTGTGTGTGTGTGTGTGTGTGTGTGTGTGTGTGTGTAGGACAGCGCTTGACAGGGTGTAGATAGGAAGGTTGGTGTTGGGAAAATGTCAAGGGCTATTCTTGTTAAAGTAGGAAATTTTCATTTTCCCATAAGATTGAGAAACCCCAAATTCTGCTGGTTTCCTGCCCCAGTCTAACAGGGTTCCCCCTTGCATGGGCCATGACAGCCGCTCAGCCCCAACTGAACTCCCCAGTGGGGATGCCAGTCTCAGACCCTAGTCCTCCCCCTCACAGCCTTTAGAGGCAGCTCTGAGCCTAGCCTTCTCAGGAGGAATCTGGACAAGGGCTGGGTTGACACAGAGGCGCACTGGGGATGAGGAGGAACCAGGCAGCAGGTCCTTACCCTCAGCTCTGCAGCTTTGTGATATGAGCAGCAGGGATGCGCTGCTGGGGCCCTGGGACCTTGCCAAGTTTCTGAAGAGAGGGACTGAGATGTGCCAACCACCCTCTCCGGATGCTTGCCTAAGAGAAAGGCAGGGGGGCCCAGTGGCCTTGGAGGAAGGGGCCCCAGGCCTCCAAGCGCTGAGACGCCACACTTTTTGCACAAATGTCAGCCTCCTGCAAGATAAGCCAAATCCCGGAAAGTAAAAGGAAAGCTGCCTCTGTCCAACCTGTGCTCCCAAAGGAACCATTGCACCTTGCCCCAGGGAGCACGGCAAGGAAGAGGGAGTTGGTGGTGGTTCTGGTGCCCGTCTGCCCTCTGACCAGTTTTCCAAACTTGCCCTTTGTTCTCCCCTGCCATCCACCTCACCCAGCCCTGGCCCAGCCCAGCCCTGGTCCTGGGCAGCGAGAGCCTTTCGGTGTGATTCCTGAAGCGGAGGGAGGGGGCACAGATGGGGATGTGAAGCTTCTTTGCACTTTCATTCGTAAGCACTTTGGTGGTGTCACCTTCTTTGTGTTGCTTGTTTTGCGCGCGTGTCTAGGTGTGCGCGTGCGTGCACAGACGTGTGTGTGAGTGTGTGCTGCTGGGCGGAGTCCTCTGGTTTGAGCTAAATTGACTCTTGTGAATGTGTGTTGTCGGCACACAGGAGGAGGAAACATGACAAGATGTGGCGTGTTTTGTCAGTGTTTGGGAACAACATAAATAAATTTGAACAATTCAACTGGTTGGTTTGTAGCCCGAGTCTGTTTCTATTCTCGCAGTGCAAACATACAGTGATTTCATGTCTTGCCTCTCCTATTTTCTTTGCTACCTGTACAGACCAGTTGGCTAAAAGAATACCAAGGATGCCACCCAAGCCCTCTTCTCGACCACCCCCCCCCTTATTTTTCTCACACTTTGATTAGGAGCCTACATGTCTGAGGAGCTGAGGAATTATACAGGGGCCAGCTTGACAGGTGGGCAGTTGTCCAGCTGTCCTGCACTGACTTCCTTTTTGATGCTCCTCAAGCCTCTGCCCCTGGCCTTCCCTGCCATCTCAGTAGATGTCCTCATAATCTGTGTCCGAGGGACGTCATCAGAAGAAACACACCCTCTTCTTGCCACATTGGTAAGTCTGTATCCCGCCCCAGCCCCACCCCCCACCATCCATTGTTTCCTCTCAGGAAGACTTGACCCTTCCATTTGTCAGAAGCCCATCTGCTCAGTCCTGCCTGCTATAACAATGAACATTATGAGACAAGAAAGGGCTCTTGGAAATTAGCATGTTATTACAGAGATCGAATTCAACAGAAAGGTTGAAGGATGGTATTCCTATCACCTGGGAAGTAGAATAAAAAGATGGAAAATAGCAAAGAATGGGGGGAGTAGTCTGAAATGTATAGGGGTCTTAGGCGAGAACACAAGAACATTGTAAATGAAAAAGGAAATTCATCAAGTGGAGAGGTCTCACAGAATGCCCAGCCCCATGGCTGCAAAACAAAGGCACCAGGCTACATGACTCGTGCAATGTCAGAATGATGATAGCAAAGAGAAGTGGCCAGAGACGAGAAGGCAGGTCTCCTCCAAAAGAGAATTAATTAACCTGGTACTTCTTGATGTTGGACAAGAGAGGATGTCTTCACCATTTCTTAGGAAAACTATTTTCACAGTGGAAGTCTGTACCCAGCGAAATGATGGATCGATTCCCAAACACAAGGTTTCTCGACATGTTACCTCCCTCATACCTATCCTCAGAAAACCAGTGCAGGATGAAAGAGTAAATGAAAAATAAAAGGAGGGGCTGAGCCCCGGTGGCATAGTGGTTGTGCACGGGACTGCGGCCCACTGGGACGGAGGTTCAATTCCAGCAGTGAGGCTGGGCCTCCTACTCCCACCACCGGACAGCAGTGATGCCAAAACAAAACAAAACGAAAAATAAAAAGAGGGAGATAACAGGAGAATTAATAAAGAAAGGGGATTTCCAGTGACAGGGAAAGGGAGGAGCAGTTGACAGGAATTAATAAAGAAAGGGGATTTCCAGTGACAGGGAAAGGGAGGAGCAGTTGACACATGGACAGTTGTGCAAGTGAGAGCAGTAAGCCAGGTGAAGACCAAGAGAAAGGAAGGTGGAGAAATCACAAGCAAAATTAGAGAGAGAAGGCAGGAGGAGGGATTGATCATCTTTCCCATAGAGTTGAAGGGAGACGGATATGAGGGAGCTTCCAGCAACGTGTGGAAAATAATGGCGTTTCCCCATTAACTGTCTGAAGAAGCTGAAACCATTAAATGAGACCTTTGTTAGCTGCAGGGAAAGTAAAAGGTCATTCAAGTAAGTGTTGGCATGTCAGAGCTTCAACCTCATGCTCATTGGAGGGAGGGAGCCACTTGGTAATTGTGTGGGTGTGTGATGATTTCCAACTTCTTTGTTTTTTTATTACTTTTCAGTTATTATTCTTAGTTGGGATTTAATAGAGATATCATTCCAAATTTCAATCACATCAAGTAGAATGTGCAATAGCTACCACCACCAGTGTACAGCCCTGTGGTAATTTTTAAAACACAGATTGTGGCATGCCATTGTAATCATTCTATTTAAGCCCGTGGAGACAACCATTGAAAGGAACCTGCTAATGCCGCTGAAGAATGAAGCAAGAGACTGGTTTATCTTTAATCAACTTGGCGGTTCTATTTGATTAAAACTTTTTTATCCATCTGCTTTTTAAAAAATTTAATAAATCGTTTTATGGGGCTGAGCCCTGGTGGCGCAGTGGTTGTGTGCGGGACTGCGGTCCACAGGGTTGACGGTTCAAATCCAGCAGCAGCTCTCCAGGAACAAGACTGGGCTTCCTACTCCTACCAGGGCAGTGATACCAAAAATGAAAAAAAAAATTTTTTTTATTTATTTTTTTATTTTTAAAAAATCGTTTTATTGAGGACTCTTACAGCTCTTATAACAGCCTGGATACATCAATTGTATCAAAGCACATTTGTACATATGTTGCTATTATCATCTCCAAAAGATTTTCTTGCTACTGATATGATAGCCCTTGGTATCCGCTCATCTTTTTTCCTCCTCCCCGTCCCCCTCCCACTACGTCTGCTTTATCCGTCGTCATCCTTTAGCCAGTCTGTCTGCAGAGGCCGGCCCTGGAGAAGCACATCATGCTTGGTAAAGTAGGCGGTTGGTGAAAAAGACGAGGACCCGCAAAGAGAAGGACTGACACTGCCTGCAACAATGCGCTCAAACGAAGCAATGATCGTTAGTTCGGGTGGGTCAGGCTTGAGCCCCGTTTGTGTTCCCTTGCACGCGGGGAACCCATGTGTTGGAACTGACTCGATGGTAACCGAATAAGAATCCCTCCTAAGAGCGGTGGGGGCTTGGGGGTAACCAATGGGTGGGTACTTGGAACCCAGGAACGGCCCTGCAGGAGGAAGAGGGGACGGTTTGTGAGGAGGCCAGCCTGGGAACCTCTCCCTGCTGGGCAGCACTGCCTGTCCCATAAGGTTGCTTTGAGTCAGAATCGACAGCGATGGGCTTGGTGGCTTCTGGAAACGAGATCGCGGATGCGTTGGGGAGGAAGCTTTCGCTTTTTATTTCACGTGTGCCAGAATTCTTTGATTCGGGTTATGAAATAGCACACTCTGTGTTGGCTGGTGCGAGAGCGCAAAGGGGGCGGAGCCTGGTGGAGCTGCTGCAGAGGGGTGGGGCGCTGAGCTCTGCCCTGATTTGTTCTGTGCGCTTGGACCAGCCACCTCCCCTCTCTGGGCTGGGGCCAGACCGACCAGTGTGGGCTGGGGAAGAAGATGGGGGAGGGGAATGTGACCATGTGGGGATCCTCCGGAGACGTCAGAGCCGACAGTTTTTAAGGCCGTAGGATCGTTGGGCCCGATGGAGCCAGGTGAACCTCAGACTGAGGTGCCCACGCCTGAGAACAGATCATTGACAGCCCTCCTCACCTGTCCCCCAGACCCTGCCTCTGCCCACTATTAGTGCTCTCACCCTGGGCAGCTGGGACCACACTTGGAGCAAGTCTTCCCTGACCTGGGATTTCTAAAAGAGCAGAGAGGGTCGGGGTCTCAATTCAGCTGTGATTCGTCTCTCAGGGCAGTGCCAGGGTAGGTGGACTGGGGGAGGCAGACTTCAGCTGCAAACAAGAGCAGACCAGAAACAACCCATAGCCCCCTGTGCAGGAAGGAACGAATAGACTGGTGTATGTGCACAATGGACTATTATCCATCTCTAAAACACAACGGTGAACCTGTCAAACATCTCATGACACGGACGGATTTGGAAGATTTGATGTTCGGCAAAGTCAGTGGACCTCATAAAGGCAAATCCCGCCCGGCACCATTCTTATGAAAAAAGAAAAATGGTTTTCCCACCCAAAGAAGCAACCTTGGAAGACTAACAGGGAGTCCGGGCCAGGGGTGGTGGGGAGAAGGGAAGGGATGTCAGGGAGCAGGGAGGGAGGCGGAAGCAGGTCAGAAGTGTCACCCAATGGGCAGGGTGAACCCATCTGCCTCCCCCTGAAGGTGTACAAGGCCAGGGTGAACCTGCAGGGGACCCCTCTCCTCCTCAGCCCTCCTTGGTTACTGGGAAAGGATAGAGACTCTGCAGTGGGGGTCTGGGGGTGCTTCTTGGAAGAGTCTGTGTTTGAATGGAGCTTGACAACCAAGACCAAACTCACAACCATTGAGTCAAGGCCACCTCCTAATGACCTACAGGACAGGGTAGACCAGCCCCTGTGAGCTTCTGCGATGGTAGCTCTTTATAGGAGTAGAACATGCTGGCTTTCTCCCAAAGAGCGGCTGGTGGTTTCAAACTGCAGACCCTTCCAATCACAACTCAACTCATAACCACGACACCACCAGGGCTGGAGCCTGACTGGGAGCTGAGATTTCAGGGATTGGGAATGGTAACAGTGTTGAAGGGGGGCTCAGAGACTTATGTAAAAGTTGCCATCAGCAACTTATGTAAAAATCAGAGCTGAAGTCACTTGTCCAAGGTCACACAGCTTAGTGGTGCAGTACCTTTCCATGTCCAGAAGGGTCCCCAGGCCTGCCCAAGGAGCCATTGGGTGCAACAGGCATCATAATTCAGATCAATGGTTAATTAGTAACCGGGAGAGCTCGAAGCCAGCTCCCAGCTGGCAGAGCTGGGACAGGGAGCTCGGAGCCGGTTTGGGAGCCCTGGCGAGTGGGTGACAGGTCACTCCAGACAGGGCAGGTTGCTCAGAAAGTCAGGATTGGGTTCCAGGTGAGAAGGCCACTGGTGAAGGAGAGAGGAGGGCCCAGCTGCTCCCCAGCACCTGAGATGAGACCCAGAGTTTGCAGGTGAGAGCGGGGGTAGCCGTCTGCCTTTCTGGCTGCTGAGTCTGCTGAATTGACTGGTTACTTCACTACCCGCTTTCTTAGCTTCCTTCCTTCCTAACTTCTCTAATTTCTTTTCATCTTATCTCTCGAAGTCCTCCCTTTTCTCCTAATATCTTTACTTCTGGCTGCTTTTCCTTCTCTCCTTTCTTTCTTTCTTCTTTTTGGGGGAGGGGCATCACTCTTTCTTTCTTCTTCCCTAACTTCCTACTCCTTTCCTGCAATTCTAGGTCATAGGTGTTGGAATCAGGTGACCAGCAATTCAATTCTAATCATTGGGTTTACTAGCTGTGGGCCTCAATGATGTCATGTCACCTTTCCGTGCCTCCCATTTCCTCCTCCTCAACACAGGGATGGCAACCCCTAAGTCAGGGAGCAGCAGTGAGAGTCAAGTCAGATCAGGCTGGCATGTGAGCTGGGCTGGCGGTGGACTGCCCTGAGGGCCAGCAGGCAGGCATGTACATGAATAAATACATTATAGTAGCAGGAAGCCACACAGCCACAAAAGCAGGAGGGGATAGGGCAAAGCTTCTGGGACAGGAGGAAAGGGTAGGGTGGCCTAGAAGATGTGTTCCCAGGAGAAAGAACTGCTAACAGGTCCAGGGAGATGGAAGTGTGGCCAGGTTGTGATGGTGCAGAGGAATGCAAGCCCAGGCTGCACATGTTGGGAGGAAAGACGGCCCTGAAGACTCGTGAGCAGCCCCTGAGAGGTCAAGGAGGGGGCTAGAGTCCGGGGAAAGTGCTAATGGCCAGTCTCTGGCCAAAGCTTCAGACAGTGAAATAGGAGGGAAAGAAACCTTAGGAGCTGAGAGCTGCCCCGAAGATGTGTGGCTCTAGATGCCGTCAAGGTGAATGGAGCAGGACCGCCAGGGACACGGGCATGTCAACGTTTCCACCTGTCTTCCAAATGCAAACCCCAACCCACTGTCACTGTGTCAGTACCCACTGCCCAGTAGCTCCTCACACGTCATACAAAGGTAAGCATAGCCTAACCTAAGCCAGACCTCTAAGACCCTCGGTGGTACAGGGGTTATGCATTGGGCTCTGAGCTGTAGGGTCAGCAGTTTGAAACTAGCAGCCGCTCCTTGGGAGAAAGACTGGGCTTTCTACTCTCCTCCCCAGTAAGAATGTCGGAAGCCCACAGGTGGTCACTGTAAGTCAGCGTTGACTCAATGGCAGTGTGTTTGTTTGGGGAGGTGTTTGTTTTTTTTTTTCTGGGAGGGGGGTGTAAGCCAGAGGCTTGGTAGAGGGTCAGAGCAAAAGAAGACCCTCAATGAGATGGACTCACCCACCGGGTCCAAAGATGGAAACGATTGTGAGGTGGGTGCCAGACCCGGTGCTGTTTCCTTCTGTTGGATCTGTGATCACTGTGGGTCGGGGCCAATGTGAGGGCACCCACTAACTAGCAAGGTCCTCTCAGACCTTGGCACTCCAACCTTTCCTGGCCAGCTATATGCCAATGAAGAGCCAGGGGTGGGAGGCGCACTGGGTAAGGGCTGGGCTGCTAACTGAGAGGTTGGCGGTTTGAATCCACTCAGCAGCTCTGAGGAAGGGAAAAGACTTGGTGGATGTGTTTCCATAAAGATGGCAATTGAGAAAACCCGGTAAGGCAGTTCCTCTCGGCTCACAACAAGTACCTGACGACAAGTACACAGAGGGCTTATGACTTTTCCCTGTTACAAAAATGGTCCCTATAGATAGATAGGCACATTGTCTTGTGGTGTGGGCAGACGTCTCAGAGCCAGTCAGCCTCCCATGTAACAATGCATACGCACTTTTTCTGTGACAGCCATAAGACTCCTTCCACAGGGCAGCCCTCTAGGTACTTCCTCCCTGGGTTTCCTGTTTCCATCGTTCCTTTCTTCCTGCCCACTCCCTCCTTCTGAACATCGTTTGGGTTTGGGGGCAAACACTTCCCAAGCTGGAGGAGCATGTTTCCGCTGGGTCGCTTTGCCAACCCTAGCCTGGCTGGGGTCTGGCTCTCAGGGGCCTTCAAGAACAGGGCCAGCTCCAGGTTTGAAGGGGTCCCGGGGCCAGAGTTTCCAGGGCTTCCATAGGCTCTCAGACCAGTGAGTTTGATCCTTTTTTATGATTTTGGATTTTTTTTCTTTTTTCTTTTTTTTGGGGGGGCATCACTGCTCTCCGGCGGTGGGAGTAGGAGGCCCAGCCCCACTGCTGGAATTGCACCTCCGTCCCAGTGGGCCGCAGTGCCACGCACAACCACTACGCCACCGGGGCTCAGCCCGATTTTGGATTTTGTGCCACGTTTCTCCTCGCACTCTGTCCAGGCCTGTCGATTGTTCTAATGTGATTCTGCCCCATGTTTGGAAATCTTTTGTGCACTTGACAGTGTATCACATATACGTTCCCACTGTGAGGGACGCAGGCTTTCCTTTTCTTTCTGCTCGTGCCTCTCCCTGGCGTCCAGCCTCCACCTCCTTGTTGGCACTGCCGTCCCACTCCCTGGGCATCAATTTCCCTCTCAAGCTCGTTGCCATCACCTCGATTCTGACTCATGGTGACTCTGCAGGATGTGGGGGGGTGGTCCCTATGCGTTTCTGAGACTGGAACTCTTTATTTTGGAGGAAAATGAATTTGTTTTCATTCATTCCATTAATGACATCATAGCAGCTAGATTCAGGGGGCCACACAAACCCAGCCCCAAAGGCGGCATCCTCTCAACACAGGAGAATGCCTTCTTCCATGACGACTCTGAAAGCAAGGAGGAGAGGCCTGCCTTGCACACACTGCGCAGAGATCCGTTATCGATTTCTGTGAAATCGGCTTGGTCATGAGAGTTGATTTCCCAGTTTTGTTTTGTTTTGTTTTGTTTTAACCTGAATGTGATTAGTCCAACCCATGTGCAAATTTGCACTGCTTCAGCACCTCGCCGAAACCCTCACAGTGCTTGAGGTCACCCTGGTTCTGGGCACACTGCACAAACAGCTTCATCTCATAGTGACAAGGACCCTACTGCTGCTGGTGCCCAGCTGGGTTCCCAGAGGCTCCTGGTGAGGGATGGCAGGCCTGAGGGGCTCAGCGCTCTTCCCCCCACCCCACTCCACCCCCCGAAGCCTCTGGGGATGGCATGGCCCAGCACCTGCCCAATAGCAGACCTCACAGCCACCCCAGCTGCTGTGGTCGCTATCTGGGCCGTCAGCCTGGGCTGTTGGGACGCAGCCACGAATGAGCCAACCACAGCTCGTGGGTGGACAGCCGGAGCCAGCCTGGGGGCAGCTCCCATCTGAGTGGCTCAGCTGGTCAGACTGGCCACTCGGGAGGGAGGGCTGCCACTTCCACAAGGCATCATAACTTGCGTGGGGAGACGGCTTCTCCATGTGGGAAACGTGGAGGACAGAATCAAACAGTTTCAGCTTCGATCGAGAGGCATGAAAAGCCTCCTCTCTCACCCTTGAAGCGGCTAGTGGCTTCAAACTTCCTACCTTCCGGGTCACAGCGCAACATGGAGCCCCTAGGCCTCCATCATTTCTCTCTGCTTCTCTCTTGTAAGAACACCTGTGATGATCTTGAGGGTCCACTCTCATCATCGGGGCTCATCGCCATGACCCTTAACCTTAACCCCCTTCATAAGGTCACAGCCCTAGGCTCCAGGTTCGGGTGTGGCTATCTTTTCGGAGGGAGGAGAGAGCATTCTTGAGCCTTCCCGGGGAGGGCAGCTGGTGCAGTGAGGCGCCCAGGGCCTGAGGCGGGGTCGCTGCAGCAGGGCTGAGGAACAGCGGAGACTTTGGGATGTGCATGCTCTGGGGAGCCGAGGTGGCGAGAAGGGAGAAGCACGTTTTGCCATATTAGTCTCAGGTTGCCAGCCTGAACGTTTTACTACATGGCAGTGCCCTCTGCTGAGCCTGGGAGGACTGAAGGAGGCGGAGCAGGCTGGAGAAGAGTAGGAAGACGGTGAGTGGAGCTTCTCTTGTGGCCATGCTAGGGCTGAGAGGCTTGTAGGCATAGCGCTCGGGAACGGAGGAGGAAGCAGTTCGCTACATGAGCCTGGAGTTTGGCAATGAATCAGAACTCGAGAGAGCTATTGGCAAACTGTGGAGTATCAAACTCACTGCCGTGGAGTCAATTCTGACCCACAGCGACTTACAGGACAGAGTGGAACAACACACACACACACACACACACACACACACTCACCCTGCACCCTTCTTTGGGCTTCAGAAGCCACTTGCCTTTACAGGAGCAGTGTGTCAGAGAGGGTTCTCTAGAGAAATAAAACCAAGAAGCTGATAGTTCTCTTTATATATTTATATAGAAAGAAGAGTATATTCGATAAGAAAGAAACAGTTAAGTAATCTACAGATTGCTCAGTGCAACTCAGTTGTGTGAGACAGCTAGTCCACTGGCAGTCCTTCAAGTCTTGAGGGCCGCTGACCAGTCCTCTGTAGAGCAATTCAGGCTATGTGGTCATAGGCAGCAATTGGCAGAGCAGGTCGCCAACAGTCAGCCAGATGACAGAGTCCAACAGTCCCCAGCTCAAGAGATGTCTACCTCAGGAGCGTGGCAAACCTCAACTCACAGGTCTACAGTCCACCATTAGGTGTCCCACAGGTAGTGTTGCCTGGAGGTCGAGGCGCAGGACGAACAAAGCAGCTGTCTGGTCCAAAGATCCAGAAGCAAGAGAGAGGGCGGGACTCGCTGAGCCCTTCCTATCTCTGCCCTTCCATTCATCCTGTGTATTCATTGGTCGTGCCGTCACAACAGACCCACCAACCTTCTGTGGCCATGTTGGCATCACAAACCTGCCCACTACAAGCAGGAAGCCTCACCTTTCTTCCTTGGAGCAACTGGTGAATTAGAACTGCTGACCTCGCAGCTGGCCGCCCAGTACATAATTCTCCAAGGTGTTTAAAGCCATGATACTGCGTGAGACCACCCGGGAGCAATGTAGGAAGAAGGGAGTCCAGGACTGAGCTTGAGACCGGCCAGGAGGTAAGGGTAGAGAGGGGAGGGCAGTCCAGCAGGGGTGTCTGGGGTGGAGCCGTCAGCAAGGAAGAAGTAAAGTGGACAATGTCTGGGTCCGAGGAGAAAAGTCCTGAGGGGAAAGTCGGGGGCAGGGGGTGGGGGTAGCACTGAGGACTGAGCAGACCTCATCCGCTTTGGCACAGAGAGGCCACTGGCGTTGATGAGAACCTGATTGGAGCCGACTCAGGGAGCGAAAGGGAGAAGAGCAGAGCTCGTGAGTGCAGGCCTCTCTCTCTAGACGTTTACCTGGAAGGAACGCAGAGAAAGCCTGCAGCATCTGCAGAGGGCGAGGAGCTAGCATTGCCCCAGGGTTCTCTTTAAGAGCCTGCTGTCGGATGGTTCTGGTGAGCACGGTTGTGGTGCTGGTGGACATGGGGCCCTATCGGGGTCTCCTGAGGGAAAGAAATGTCCTTGTTCTGCCTGCGTGTTTTGTCAACACAACACTGGGCCAGCCTGGGTATTATTGGTTCAGTGTTTCTATTTGCTTGAAAGATGGACGACTGTGGTACTGTTCACTCCAGTTTCTTTAGCCAACACCCTCAGACCCCTGCATTTGGAGCCTCCCCCCATGCAGCTCCCAAGACCACTGAACTTAGTTCCCTGTCTGACCAACTCCCTCCACTTGAGCTCATGGGACCCTCGGTGGTCCTCGGTGGAAGGTGCTAGGCACAAAGGAAGCTGCTGGAAGACAGAGCTGACTAAGTCCCATCCCAGATACCTTGGTCCTTCAGATCACCTTGTGAGTGAGAGGAAGGGACCCTGAGAGGAGCTAGCCACCACTGGGACAGTGAGGTCTTCACGAGCCAGAGTGCAGGCTGAGACGCCGCTGGCTTATCTTTAGACTGCAGGATGGTTGTTACCCAACCAGGCCTGCTCTGGGGCCAGAAGGTCAGAACCCATGAGGGGCCATCAGGCAAAGGGCCAACAGGCCAAGGGCTCAGAAGTCAGAAACCAGAGTTTAGCTGGACTGAGTCAGACACCCAGGCCCTGAGTCAGACACTCGCAAGCCCCAGAAGGTGGGGAGGTTTCAGTTGCTAAGGTCTCTGAGAATCCTTTTGACGCTTGGATGGTCCACAGAGACCTGGACAGACTCTGGGGATAATATTGTCTTCTGGGCAGAACCCCTTTCTCCATTTCTCCTCTCCTCTCCTCTCCTCCCCTCCCCTCCTTTGCTCCCTCTCTCTCTCTCATACACACATACAGAGACACAGACACACATGCACTGACCCAGACATGTTACTATAAGGCTTCAAAACGTTTGTGGGAAAATTGGATAAAAGAAGCACGAATTTCCCCACCAACTTCTTAAAGTCCCTTCATATGTAGAAATGCACACAGGCTAGTACATATTACACTAGTATATACTACACCACACAGCAACTAGAGCCCGGGTGGCATCATGGTGATGAGCTGAGCTACTAAGCGCAAAGTCAGCAGTTCAAAACCACCAGCCTCCCTGAGGGAGTCAGAGGGAGCTTTCTACTCCCCTAAAGCGTGAGAGGCTTGGGAACTCACAGAGGCGGCTCTGCCCTGTCCTGCAGGGTACCTCAGAGGGGCCCCGAGGACTCCATGACAGTGTATTGAGTTTCCTGGACTCTACAAGCACCTCTGAACACCGACCAACCCTCTCGGGGGACAGCACGCACACATGGCCGTAACGGTGCAGCAGGTGAGGCTGCCACACCATGTGATGGTGGTGGTGTCCTCTGCACACAGGCGCATGCACCCTGGCCCAGATTCTTTGGTCTGCAGACACACTGACAGCCTGGATTGGCAGACACACAGAGGCACCTCTACAGACAAAGCATTTGCACACGTGCTACGCACTCCCCCACCACACCCTGGGCCGCATGGGCACACACCTTGTAAGCCACCCCACAGGGGTCTGGTCCTAGGCTCTGAGTGCTTTGCACTCTTCCCCTCATCCCTAGGGGGAGGTGATGGCCCCGAGGGAACAGAAGTCTCCAGTGCCTTCTTCAGTTCAGTGGAAGCCTGTGTGACGTCGGTCAGCCCCATCACTGGGCTGCTGCTGCGGCTGGAGCTCTGAGCGTGGTGCTGGGGCCCGGCCAGCGGCCAGCACAGACACATTGGCCCTTGTTGGGAGAACAGAGCAGCTCTCTACCCACTGCCCATCCTCCGGCTCCAGCTGCTGGCTCAGTCTGTGGCCTCTGCTTGGACTCTGCAGGTATGTGGGACTGGGGAGGCCGAGGCCTGGCCAAGGGACTTCGGGGTCTGCCTAGGAGGGACTGTGGAGGGACGGTGGGCTGCCGGTGGGGACATAGATCAATTCCTGACTCTGTGGTCCTGCGGCTCCCTCCCTGGAGTCTCCTTCCCTCGTGATCAGCTCTCAGTTCTCAAAATGACCCTAGGGTGGGGCCCCTATAAAGATGTGGAGCCCCCTGCCCAGGGAGGGCAGGCCACAGCTGGGCCCCACAGTGGGGCTAGGCTGTGCTCTTGGTGTACACAGCCCCCAGCAGCCCTGCAGGCAGCTGGTCTTTCAGGTGAGCTCTCAAAGTTTAGCCTTCATTTCCCAAGCTGGTGTGGGGCTGTTGGGAGCCTGAGTGCACTGATCCAAGACCTGGACACCCAGTCTTGTCCAGCTAGCAGCGCAGGACAGGGAGGTCCTGGTTGGCGCCCGTGTTCCTGGTCGCATAGAAGAGTGACTCACACTCTCCATTGTTTGACCTGAGACATCGGCTAACTGGGGTTCCTGGACAGCCACTGTCCTAGAATGTTCACTGGAGAGCCTTTCTTGAGGTTGGGAGATGGGGGTTAGCAAAGAGGCCAGCCTTGGACTGTCCACAGGCATGCAGGGTCTGGGGCACTCAGCCTGCCTGCCCCTTCCAGCTCTGTGGCCCTCTGCAAGGTCTCTCCCTACTAAGGCTCAGTCTCCCCATCTGTGAGGTGGTGAGAGGGAGGTGTCCTTTATGTACTGGGAGAGGTCTTTCAGTACCTGGATTTCTGGAGCTGACCTGGATGTCTCCCACCTTCAACATCCTGAAAAGCCCCAGCTTCAGTGGGGCCACCCTAGAGGGAAGAAGAGCCTCCTTCTACCCAAACACCCCTGAAATGTGGTCAGAAATGCTGGGCCAGGGGATCGTATGCTCCTGCCCCATGCGGGGGGCGCTGGCCTCTGGGGTAGGAGATGTTCAGACTATGCCAGGCACGTGGAGGTGGGCACGGTAGAGAGGGCCCGAGGGGCAAAGAAGAGAACCATAGCACCCAAAACCTTAGACAGGGCAGGTGAACCCCCAGTTCCAGCTCTCATGCCTGCTCTTCCCGGTGCCTGCAGAGTCCACTGATCCCTGAGACAAAATAAAATGGACCCCAGCCAGGCCGGGACAGCCAGTCCACAGGTGAGACCCATGACCCAAGGGTTCACTGAGGCTCAGAGCGGATGAAGTTGGCGGAGCCAACTCCGTTAGCCTGGGTGCAATAACCAGCAGCCTCTTGAGGCTCATCTTCTATGAGAGGCAGATTAGATGGTGAATGGGTGAAGGAACGCTGGATGGAAGGGGTCGGTAGGTGGGTAGACAGGGAGATGGGTGGGGAGATGGGTGGGTGGGTGAGTAGATGCGTGGGTGAGTGAGAAGAAGGGTGAGTGGGTGAGGAGGTGAACGGTAAGACTCAAGGGAAGACTGCAGCAAGCCAGCCTAGGGAGGTGTTGAAGGGAATCCGAGGCTAGCAGAGGCAGACGATGCAGCTCTTAATCTCATCTCTGTCTTTAAATATCTTTAGCCCTCGAGAGCCAATGGGAACATCAACCTGGGGCCTTCAGCCAATCCAAAGTGAGTTCTGGTCTCTGCAACAGTCTCTTATCTGGCTCCCCTTGATGAGGGAGTAATATCCAACTTCTCTGTTCTAGCGTTCAAGGCTCCACCATCTGAGTTCAGGGTTCCGCCCTCCCCCCCAGCCCGTCCCCTCCCCCAGTTTCTCAGCCTCTGCCCATGCTGAACCCTCTCCCTGGGATACTCCCCCCAACAAATGTGTGCATTGTCAGGCTCTTCTCTGAGATCCCTGTGCCAGCTAGACCCCTTACCTTCTCCTCTGTGGTGTCTGGTTCCAACTGAACTTTATCTGCTCTGAACTTGATGGTAACTCCCCACGGTGCAGACACGAGCGTCTTAGTCATAAGAAAGGATACCCAGTGGTACTGTGAGCTAATTACAAGGCGGGTGGTTCAAATCCACCAAGCAGTCGGAGGGAGAAAGATGACACTGTCTGCTCACATAAAGATTAACAGTCTCAGACACCCTATTGAGAGTCAGTAAGCATCAGAATCAACTTTTTTATTTTTTATTTTTTGGGGGGCATCACTGCCCTCTGGTGGTCATGGGAGCTACCCAGTGCTGCTCCTGAGAGCCCCCACTGGATTTGAACCACCAAGCCTGCAGGCTGCAGTCCTGCACTCTACCACTTACGCCACCGGGGCTCAGCCCTAGAATCAACTTTTTTTTAGCACCGAGAACAGGTATTCATCATCTGCCAGGAGGCTTGATTCTCAGAAAGTTCCCTAGGCTTCCCAGCCTCAAAGTTATAGAGAAGCTAGGCTTTGGTCTCAGATACCGAGTCCCTGAACTCACAGCTTCCTTCCCTCTTCACCCAGTGCCCGGCCCACCGACTTCGATTTCCTCAAAGTCATTGGCAAGGGGAACTATGGGAAGGTGAGTGACGGGGATGAAGGTGGGAGATCTAGGCCTCCTTCCAGTTTCCCCGCTCCTGCCCGTTGCTCAAATGGGCCAAGAGAAACAGGGGGCTCACACTCCTGCTGAATCCTGGGGGCTGGCTGGAGGGCCTGGGCTGTCACCAGGACAGGCAGGTGGCCGGCCCGTCACACCGGGGGACTCCCATCTGTGCTTCCGCACAGGTCCTCCTGGCCAAACGCAAGTCCGACGGGATGTTCTATGCCGTGAAGGTGCTGCAAAAAAAGTCTATCTTAAAGAAGAAAGAGGTACCAAAGCATCCCTCCTGCCCCTTCACCTTTTACCTAGGGTGGCCTCCAAAGATGGGCTTTGACTCTGAGGGACCCAAGGGGCTGGGAGCACAGGTTTCAGGCAGTGGGGGTCACAGTCAGGGGTCAGGTGGTGCCCAAGAAAGGCAGGGTAAAGCACCTTAACTACCCAGTTGTGTGGTGCCGGCTCACACTTGACAATCTCTAAGGGCCCCTCCGGTTGACTTGAGACCTGGAGTCTGTTTTGTGAGAACAGAGTGAGGCCTGAGTGAGGCCGGAGAGCAAGTCTGCAGATCTGGGAAAGGGAGTGAGTGGTTCCTGTTGTTGCCAGGGAAGCTGGGAGTTGGGGGAGGCCACCTTCCCAGGGAAAGCAGTTTGCACGTGGTCGGGGAAGATGTCCCTCCAATGGCCTGGAGGGCAGGCAGGGCCCAGCATGGCTGACGGAGCAGGAAGTGCCAAGGTCTAGATGGGTGTCATGCGTATGTCATGTGCCTCCTTGTAAAGATTTTCCCTGGGATTCTTTTCTGGGACAAGCCATCGTATGTGTTTATCAGCTCAGGAGCGGGGGTTTCTGACCCAGGGCAGGCCTTCTGCCCGCCCAGACAGGCTGGGCATGAGGCTGGCCAGGCTGCAGTCCGGACACCAGACAGGGAACTTCAGTCTGGCTTTGAGGGCCACGGGGAGCCATAAAGGGTATTTGAGATGGCATGGGGTGGTCCTACGCAGGGCTCCCTCTACCAGGCAGGCCTGTGACCGGCGCTCTGTCTGTGTGTCCCCCTCAGCAGGGTCACATCATGGCTGAGCGCAGCGTGCTCCTGAAGAACGTGCGGCACCCCTTCCTGGTGGGCTTGCGCTACTCCTTCCAGACCCCCGAGAAGCTCTACTTTGTGCTCGACTACGTCAACGGGGGCGAGGTGCGCCGGCTCTCGGCTGGGTCGGACACACACCCCCCCCGACCCCCACTGGGTGCCAGGCACTGGCATGAGCTCATCTCATGCTGGCAACAGACCCCCTTTGTCACTGCCCAACCTGAGGCTGAGGGAAGTGACTCGCTCACGCAGGGCGCCCCGTTTGAACGCAGACCTGGCTGGCTTCCAGCCAGGGCGCTGCCCTCGGGGAAGGCGGTGCTTAGAGGAGCTGTGTGGTCAAGGTTCCCAGTGCTCCCGTTTCCATCCCAGGCTTTGAGGGCGGCCTGGCCAGGTCACTGCGGCAGACACATGGTGACCCAGAGGTACAGCTCGGACAAGCCAGATTCCCTCATGGACTTCGCTCTGTCTTTCTGGCCAAGATGATAAACTTTCGTGACTCTGAACTTCACCCCAGTGACCTTTCTACCTCCTGGCCAGCATTCGTGTCCTTCAGGCTCCCCCAAGGGGGAGGAAAGCCCATCTGTGCCTCTAAAATAGACCCCAGGGGTTGGCTGGTGGGCTGATCTAAGCTGGGCTCAGTTGGACAGCCGGCGTCATCGTATGGTCTGGGTTGAAGGAACAGCACGCCTTTGAATCATCTGGTTCAAATTCCAGCTCTGTTGTCCATCGTGAGCCCCGTGACCTGGGCCAGGTCACTCCCCTTCCTGGAAGCCTCAGGCTTTCTCTTCATGGAGGGTTGTCATGGCAATACCTGTGGCTGCTGGTGCAGGGGGGGGGGGGTGTTACAGAGGGTAAAGCACATGCAGTCCCACCCTGCACCCTGGGAGCTGGGAGCACCCCAGAAGACTTCTCACACATGCCCCTTGCCCCCACCCTCAGCTCTTCTTCCACTTGCAACGGGAGCGCCGGTTCCTGGAGCCCCGGGCCCGCTTCTATGCGGCAGAGGTGGCCAGCGCCATCGGCTACCTGCACTCGCTCAACATCATCTACAGGTAAGGCCTTCCTGCGAGCTCACAGCTGGGCTGGGGGACCCCTAATTCCTGATGACGGATGAACTCACTGGATCCCTTAGAGGAGGAAGAGGAGGAGTCTCGCCAGTCTGTCATCCATGGATCTCCGTGAAAGGGCTTCCTGCCGGGGTCCGGCCCCAGCTGTCTTCACTCAATGATGAGACGCCAACAGGTTCTCTTCTTGTCTCTCCTGTTTTGCAGGGATCTGAAGCCAGAGAACATTCTCTTGGACTGCCAGGTTGGTGCATGTGTGTGCGGGCACCAGTGCATGTGGGTCCCGTGTGTCATGAGTATGTGTGTGCACACGCGTGTACCCGGTACGCGCTTGCAGATGGGTAGAGGATGTATTCAAGTATGCCTGTGCACCTGAGACGGTGTGTGTGAGCACATGTGTGTTGAGAGGCCTGGGCAGGGCAGAGGCAGGTGGAGGTGCAGAGATATTCTAGTTCAGGCGTCCTCAGACTTTTTAAGCAGGGGACCAGTTCACTGTCCCTCAGACTGTTGAAAGACTGGACTATAGTGTAAACAAAAAAAACTTTGAACAAATTCACTGTGGGCCCAGGATGAATCGGCCACTAAGCAGAACAGGAAGCGGCGACAAAAACACCTGGCAGCTGGATAAATGTCCCCCGCAGGCCACATGTGGCCCGTGGGCCGTAGTTTAAGGCCTCCTTTTCTAGTTCCTCTGGGGCGTCCATTGGCTTCCCTAGAAAGACTCTGAGGTGGAGGGGTGGGTGCTGGAGGTTGGTCGGAGAACAGTCTTTTGAGGATCACCTGGATGGGGGCAAGGGAAGCCAGCCTGAGAGAGAAAGCAGCTCACCTGAGCGGTGCAGCTACAGAGTGACAACGGAGTGGTGCAGCTGGTCCCAGAGGGCTTGAAGCAGGGGAGGCTCTGTAGCACCGCCCCAGATGGAGGCAGGCAGCCTTGGTGCTCCTGCAGAAACCAGTTCTTGGAGGTGGGTTGTGTCTGTGATGGGCACAGCACTGCAGGAGGCAAGCCATGTCCCTGAGGGTACTTCCCAGAAGTGAACAGAGGACGGGGACAGCAATCCCAAGGGGGGTACCCAGGCAGAAGTCCTCAACAGCCACAGAGTTCAGCATTTCCATCAGCCATCTTCCCTCCAAACCAGAGGGCTAAGTCCCCAGCCCTCTGTCACAGAAGTCACCACCATCTCTAGCAAAATCTGGCTGGAGCTGCCAAGGCTGTAGGGGGTGGGTCTGAGACTGAGGTGTCACCTGACTTGCACCTTCCCCCATGCCCCATGGTGCCCTGGCATCTCCGTGCCTGGGTCATCAGGCCCCAGAGCCCCTGCCTGCCCGAGGGATTGGCCTTGTGAGTTTTCCCTGTTCAGGCCCGTGGCACAGGCCATCCTGAAGCTCTCTGTCATTCTCAGGGCCACGTAGTACTGACGGATTTTGGCCTCTGTAAGGAATGTGTGGAGCCAGAGGAGACTACGTCCACGTTCTGTGGCACCCCCGAGGTAAGTGCCAACCTCCCCCCCCCCAGGGGAGATTGGGGGTGGGGTGGAGGGTAGAAGGCCCAGCTCCTTTCTGGAGCTGACAGATCACAATAGAGGGGGTATCCCCCTTCCACCCACATCCTCCCCCGAGCTGGCTGGTTTCCACAGCTGTGGGCTGGGGCTCTGACCTGCTGCTGCTGTGCAGTCGTGCCCTCCACTGGAAAGACCAAGGCCAACTTCACCGGCCACTGCAGCTGCAGGGAAAAGGTGAACTCTGTTAATTAATTAATCATTTATCTAACCCAGTATCGCCAACATATGATCCTATCAACATCTTTTTTTAAATGACACAATTTCATCACCCTTGAGTAAATTCTGACTCGTAATGACCCTGCAGGGCAAAGCAGAACTTCCCTCTTGGGTGTCTGAGGCTGTAAATCTTTATGGGAGCAGGCAGCCTCATCTTTCCTCTCAGGAGCGACTGGTGGGTTTGAACTGGCAACCCTGTAGTTGGCAACCCAGTCCATAGTCCACTAGGACTGCAGAGCTCCTGTTTCAACAGACAGTCACTGTCAAATAACTGTGATAGTTTACATTCCTTTTTCCTAACTCTTAGAGAGGGGGGTCTGGTGCGTTAGGCTGCTAAGCTCAAGGTCAGTAGTTTAAAACCACCATCTACACCAAGAAAGAAAGATGAGGCTTCCTACTCCTGTAAATATGCACAGCCCCAGAAACCCACAGGGGCAGTTTTCTACCCTGTCCTGTCGGGTTTTTATGAGTCCGAATTAGACAGTAATTTGGGGGGCTTGCTCTTCTTTGGGGGGTATGGTTTAGGGTGTTTTTGTTTTTTGGCAGAGAGGGGTCTGATAGACCGGATGTGTATTGTACACTAGCCTCTCCATTTGGGTTGATTCTTGTTCATGGGTTGAATGACCGCATGTGGTTCTGGGAGGACAGCCAGGTGAAGTCCATGTACGACATGAACGTACGACCTGGGAGTTAAGATTAAGGCCTGAAAATATAAAACGGCGTCTGTCCCCTACAAAGAGTTAATATCTGTGGGTCTCAGCAGTAATTCACACACATCTGTCTGTTCTGTGAAGGTCTCCCTACAGCCTTTGGGTAAAACCTTTCCTTGAATTCTCACCAGCGTCGGACCTTGGACATTGGATTCAAAAGGTTTCTCAGTGGCTTGGCCAGACATCAGGGTGACCAGAATTACTGAGACTGTAGAATTGGGATACCCCTCCTACCCAGACGTGGGGCAGGATGCTAGCAGATATGTTTTTCCCCTTGCGCTGGATAACCTGGGTCTGGGGTCCTAGTTGGACCTCCTCAGTGAGATTCCAGGCTCACGGATGGACAGATCATGTCTCTGAAGTTGGAGCCAGTGTCCGTGTTTGCACATGGACAAAGCTGACTCCACAAAGCCTGATGACCACGCCTCCCCATGCTGGGATACAGTGGATGGGGAGCAGCAACTCCTCAGCCTGGTCTCCTGCAGGCCCCAGCGCCTGCCTGCTCTCACAGTGGGCCACTGCCCTGGAACCAGGAAGGACGGTTACTCTGTTGTGTATATCAGGACATAGTCTTAAGACAGCCCCACAGAGGCGTTATGCAGCTCCACTTTATGGATGAGCAAACGGAGGCCCCAGGAAGTAAAGTGGGAGCACAGCCCGAGCCAAGATGTTATGTAGCTGCATGGTGCCTGTTCATCTGCCAGGATGGACCTCAGTGCCCTCTGTCCTTAAGATTCCCCAGACAAGTCAGGGACACACGTGCCTCACCCACGAGTCTCTCCGTGGCACCAGGAATGCTCCCAGGGCTGTCCTCTGCCCAGGGCACAGAGAGCCCATTGGATACCTTTAAAAATTATTATTATTAAAAGATCATTTTACTGGGGGCTCTAACAGCTCTCATAACCACCCCTCCATCAGCCGTGTCCAGCCATTTTGTACAGAGGTTGTCTTTCCTAGACATTCACTTGCACTGGCGCCCTGGGCGTCAGCTCCTCACTGGGTGCCTTATACAAAAGGAACACTCACCTTCTCCGAGGAGACTCACCTTGAAGCAGAAACAGAGTCTTGGCAGATGGGTCTCAGCCTGGGGTTTAGTCCCCTCGGACCCTTTGATGGGTGCTTTGTACAGGGCCTAATATGAACAACTGTCTGGCCCTGTGTTAGTCTGGGAAGACTAGCAAAACAAATTCATAAACATGCATATGCATATAAGGAAGAGGTTTATATACAAAAGGAATGAAACATTGAGAGAGCATCCCAACCCACGTCAATACGTCCGATACCAATCTATAAAGTCTTCTTCAGACTCACGAAGCACATGCAATGATGCCAGGACAATCCCAGGCCAGTGGGGGCAGCGTCTTGTGTCTCCATGGTGGTAGAAGCATCTCAGTGCTGGCAGGAGTCTCTATGTGGCTTTTCTGGCTTCAGAGGTCTGGCTCCATCTGGGTAAGCCCATGTGGCTTCTCCTCTGGGATGTCTCGCAGGAGCCAACCTTCTGTCTTGTCAGCTGCATTGTCTCTCAAGGACTGAGTCTTGTGTCTTGTCAGTAGAGCATCTCCAAGAGGGAAAAGTACCATGAGATTTCCCAGAATTCTTTTTTTTTTTTTGGGGGGGGGGGGGGGGCATCACTGCTCTCTGGTGGTGGGAGTAGGAGGCCCAGCCCCACTGCTGGAATGGAACCTCTGTCCCAGTGGGCTGCAGTCTCACGCACAACCACTACGCCACCGGGGCTCAGCCCCTAGATTTCCCAGAATTCTTAGGAGAAAGTCATGTCCACACAGAGGTCTCATTGGCTGTCTCCAGATTGTCAGGCTAGATTCCACCCCTACACTCTTAATCCAATTGGCACCGGAGTCCATGACTGCCACAGGCCTGATCTCTGTATTCCCAGCACGTGGTCAAGGGCCTTGTCCCAAGCCGAGCTTTGGTCGTAAGCACACTCTTGCCCTAGGGACTGTCTCGGCGGGGGCATCCCTCCATGATCTCCTTCTTCAGGTGTCTGGCTGACAGATGGGGAAGCAGGAGTTGGTAATGCATCCTTCACCCAGGTATCTCTGCCCCCAACAGTACCTGGCTCCTGAAGTGCTGCGGAAGGAGCCCTACGATCGGGCCGTGGACTGGTGGTGCTTGGGGGCGGTCCTCTATGAGATGCTGCATGGCCTGGTAAGTTTGAAGGTGGGGGCAGCCGGCTGGCTGAGGGGCCTCTGGCTGTGAGTAGACGCTAAGTGGCATTCTTGCCCAGCGGGCCCGCTTAGCCTCTGCTCAGGGCACCAAGTGAGTCCTCTCTGCACTCTGGGCTACAAAAGAGGAGATGCCAACATGAGTCCAAGCGTCCATCTTTTTCTTTTCCACAACAGACACTGTTTCGGACACACTGTCTAATGCAGCTGTTCTCAACCCGTGGGTCTCGACCCCTCTGGGGGTCAAATGACCCTTTCACAGGGGTCGCTTGTTCATAACAGTAGCAAAATGACAGTGATGAAGGAGCAACGAAAATAATTTTATGGGGTGTTTTTTTTTTTGGGGGGGGGGGGTTCACCACAACACGAGGAACTGTGTTTAAAGGGTTGCGGTCTTAGGAGGGTTGAGAACACTGATCTAATGTTTTATTCCTTTAGAGTCTCAAAAACAACCTTGGGGCAAATGCAGAAAGCCCAACCGAGCCTAGTGCCCTGGAATATGGACTGTGCCCCAAAGGGACCCTGTAGGATGGGGAAGAACAGGCCTTGTGTGCTTCCAAGACTGTCAATCTTGACAGAAGCACAGCCTCAGCTTCATCCTGTGCTGATAGGCTCGAACCACCAAGCTCTGGGTTGGCTGTCCAGTGTAGTGAGGGACCCTCTGTGCCACCAGGTGCCCTGCACAAAGACCAAAATGACAAGTAGGTACTCGCTCCCCAGGAACCCTGGGGGTCTAGCGGGTGGTGTGCTGGGCCGCTCACTGCAGTCAGCCGTTCCGCCTACCAGGAACGGTGGAGGAGGACAGGCGTCCTGTTGAAGGGTCTGAGGGACATTGAGGAGCCGACCATGGTGATGGCTGCCTAGCACGGTGCTTGTAGTTTGTGCCGCTGGGAGGTGGCCGGGATGACAAGGTTCTCCTTCTGTATCTTAGGTCACCATTTAAGAAAAGCAAAAAGCTTTTGGAGGTTGGCATCTTGGGAAAGAGTTGTGATGTGACAGCGGGGCACACGGTGCTGGCAGGTGTCAGGCGGGTGAGCAGGGAAAGCTGGCCTGTGTCCAGACTTCAGCTCTCTGCATAGTGGACACACGTGGCTGGACATGGCCCCGGCCAGGCGCTGCTCTGGGTGGCTCCGCCACCCCAGCTCAGAGGTTGAAGGAGCAGCACAAACTCTGCAGTCGGCTCTCTTCCCAAGTGGCTCTGAGCCTGCCTTCTTCTCCCAAGGTCACTACCTGTCTCTGGAAGTGGAGGGGAGGTGGGGCTGAGGTGAGAAAAAAACCAATAACAAACTAAACTCCTGCCATCGGCTTGATGCCAGCCCCTGGCAACCCCCTAGGAGAGGGTGGAACTGCCCCTGTGAGTTTCCGAGGCTTGAACTCGCTCGACTCTCTCCCACCGAGCCGTCAGCGATTTTAAACAGCCGACTTTGTGGTTAGTTACCACGGAGCCACCAGGGCTCCTTGAGAGGAGGGAGGGGGTGGTGAAAACGTTGCAAAATGCAGTGTTCCAGATGGAGATTGTACCAGGAGAGAAGGGGGACAGGGGATGGCCCTGGGAGCCACTTGCTGGGCCTCACAGCAGTCATCTCAGCTGTGCAGGGAGCCTGGGGTCTCTGTCTCTCTCCAGTCCCTTCCTTGAACCAGCACCAAAGACAGGAGTCTGGCTAACACCCCCTCCCCCCTCCCCCCGACTCACTGAGATCTCAGCTAGCCTCTGCCCCTTTCCCACCAGCCGCCCTTCTACAGCCGGGATGTGTCCCAGATGTACGAGAACATCGTGCAGCAGCCACTGCAGCTCCCCATGGGCCTGACGGTGGCCGCCTGCGACCTCCTGCAGGGCCTGCTGCACAAGGACCAGAGGCAGCGGCTGGGCTCCAAAGAAGACTTTGTAGGTGACCCGTCCTCGGAAACCAGGCTTTGTTCATGCATCTGTCCTGTCCATTGGGAAAATCCCTGCTCTGACTAGCTGGGCTTTCTTTGCCAATCAGGTCCTTTATCACCCTGTGTGTGCAGGCTGAGTGCTTACTAGAATCCCATCACTAAGCTAAGCAGGCAGACAACAAACCCACATTCACTATTTTATTACAAAATGTCAGGAAGAAAAGAAGGAGGTGCTTGAGGTGAACAGTCGTGGGGCGGGGGACGGGCCAGTCATGCTGCTGGCCTGGGCTGGAAGGTCTTCTCTGAAAGGAGAGGAGAGCAATGAACCTCAGACAGTTCACCTGGTGCTTCTTGGGCCTGTGTCTTTGGGCTTCTTAAGAAGTCTTAGTAGGTGGGGGGGCAGGATGGGAGAGGGAGCGGGTAGGAAGATGATATCAAGGCGATCAGGAAGGAAAAGCATGGTTGAAGACTGATTATACTGATTATAGAAGTGATCGTACAATACTGTGTGACATGATCGAACTATGGAATGATATAACATATATCTTCACTCCCAAGTTGCAGCAAATTAAAAGGAAAATTAAAAACAAAACACGCGGATCCAGGAATGGGTTTGGGGCTTCCACGACATCCTCGCTCCAACCTGGGAACAACCAGGTCTTACATCATGGCCCTGCTGGGTACTCGCCCTCAGGAAGGGGGCACAGACCATATGGTGCGAGAGCAACATGTGGAGAAGGATTTAGATGGTGCCCGGCTATCGGGTAAAATAGGTTCTGGGTCTTAAAGGCTTGTCTCCAAACGAGCAGCCATGCAAGTGTGATGTCAGCCAAGTCCACGTGGAAGAAGCTCCCCATCACCAGGCACCCAAGGATTGGAATCCATGTAATCTGAAGTGGGAGGAGGGACAGTATCAGAGCCTGAGTCGTGGGAACCCGGTGTGCAGAGGGCGAAGGATGACAGTGGAAGCCCGAGATCCATTCGTGGAACAACATGGAGGAAATAGGGCTCTGGGAACTCCCCTATCTGAAATTGAGGGGTGGGAGGAGAGTGGTCCCTCAACAGAGTGCTTGGGAGAGAGGAGTACAGAAATCCAAAGGTGTAAATCTGATCCAAATAGATACAATTTGTCACTGTAACGTAGGTTGGGTCTGATCTGGTTTCCAACATTTTCTGTATTTTTGGTTTGTATTGTTTTTGTGTGGTTTTTGTTCATTCATAATACAGGGTATCTCAGAGGTGTTCTGTCCATGGAGGTCACCCTCTCCAAGCTTGTTATATGCTTTTCCATCTTTCGATCTATGAAACCCAGGATCGATGAACCTATAGGAACAGCGAGTAGAATAAGAGGTTGGGGGGGGGGACGGTTTCAGTGAGGGGGGTTAAAAGGGAGATGATATCAAGGAATCCATGTAGAAAAAAGAATGGTTGGGAACTGATTTTGATTGCAATTGTATAATTCTTGACGTGATTGAAATGTGGAATACGATAAATGTATTAAATTCCAACTAATCATAAAAAAAGTTTTTTAAAAGAAAAAAGAAGTCAAAGTAACTCTAGAAGGATGTTTCTACCCCATGGGTAATAAAGGTTCTCTCCAGGATGAGGGGGTGGGTGGTTGAGAGTTTTTTGTGCGTGCTTTTTGAAGTTCCATCTATGAGAACATGTAACTTACTATAGCTGAAAAGTCATTCCTGTAAATGCCCTTTGCCTCCTGGTTCTTTCGTCTATTTCCTTTTACTTCCCTCTTGTCCCACCATCATGTTCGGCCTTCATTCAGGTTTAGTAATTTCTCACTGCTACATTGCCCTTGATTGAGCCCCACTAGCCCCACAATGGACCTTTCTTCCATTGATTTTAGTTCACATGTTTCCTTGTCCCTGAGTTGGTTCCCCGCTCTTCCTTTCATCCACATCCCCTTCTCCCATATTCCCCCCACTGAAAGCATTGGTTCTATTCTTTTCATCTCCAAATCATTTATCCCACCTACCTTACCTAGATAGGCATGCAGATACATTAATAAGAGCAAAAACCAGGCAAAACCAAATAAAATAACAAAGGAAGTCAAAACCAACAAAAACAAAAACAATAATAGCAAGAAATAAAAACAAGCTAACAATAACAAAAGCCACTGACAAAAATGGAAAAGCCTATAAATAGTTCAAGGTCTGTTTGTTGGCCTGTGTGAGTGTTTTCCAGTCGGATGGGGTGCCACACTCTTGTCTCCAAAGTCTATTTTTGGTATTCCCCAGGGGTTTCATCACTCTGCTCCCCCTGCTGCATGCCTTCCTTGCCTTGCCCCAGTGTGACAGGGCCAGACTGTGCACTACTCTGCACTGTGTCTCCAGTGCTGTCCCCTGCAGTGTCATGGTTCAGTGAGGGACACCGTGTCCTCCCCGGGCATCTGCTCCGAGCAGGAATATTGTCTTTGGGGCTTGGTGGGCCAGGGGGTCCTCTCCTCCCTTTGCATTTCTCCTGTGTGCTCTAATCCTACGCACCCCTCTCCCCAAGCTGTAGCCCCAGTGCTGTCCTCTGTCCACATAGTTGGGTACTTGGACTTTTTTTTTTGGGGGGGGGGTACTTGGACTTCTTAACAAGCCCAAGGACACAGGGACTGAGAAGCACCCATTGGGGGAGATTCCGAGGGCTGGGGGCAGGAAGTTGTGGTATTAAATAGGGAACCACGGTGACCTGAGCCCAGGTCCTAAGCTCTAGGTCTCAGGAGTCACTGCAGTACGGGGCGCTTCCTTTCCCAAACCTTACTCCCTGCCTCTGCCATTGCATCATGCTAACTCCTAGCAGCCTGACAGGACAGGGTGGGACAGACCCTCGTGGGTTTCCAAACTCTGCACGCGAGTAGAAAACCCTGTCTTTCTCCAGCAGAGAAGCTGGTGATTTCAAAGTACGGACTTTGTGGTTAGCAGCCCCCAGGCTCCTAAACGTTCCTTAGGCTTCAAGGCACTCTGGGGATCTGTTTCCCTTCCCACCCTCACCCCCACCCCCACTCCACCCTCCCTAGAGCAGATTCTGCTGTCTGGCTAACTGACATGGCTCCCCAAGCCTGGCATGGTGCTGGTACCAGGTTTCCTTGCTCTCTAGTTGATTCTGACTTGCAGGGGCCCTAGGGCAGAGTAGAACTGCCCCATGGGGTGTGGTGAGGCTGGCTTCTTTGTGGAAGGAGTTTGCCATGTGTTTCCCCTGTGGACGTGCTGGTGGATCAAACCACCCACCTTCCGCTCACCTCTGTGCCCCCAGGGCTGCTTGGCGAAGAGCAGGTGCTCAGTAAAGACAGGACAGGGGGTGGGGGATTTGGGTTCTAGGTGATGGTGCCTGGGAGTGACCTGGCTGCCGAACCAGTCAGAGGTTCTCAGGCTTGTTAGGCCCACTGTGGGGTAGAGCCTGGACTCTGTGGGGCCTGGTAGGGGGGGGAGGGCAGGGGCGGGGAGGGAGGCATGTCTGAGGCGTTGCTTCTGATCGGCACCTTCTTCCTGCAGCTGGAGATAAAGAACCATGTGTTCTTCAGCCCCATCGACTGGGAAGACTTGTACCACAAGAGGCTGACGCCACCCTTCAACCCCAATGTGGTAAGAGGTCCTGGATTCCCAGCATGGGGGATGGCTGGGCTGACTTTCTTTGGATAGACCGGGCCTCGGGCCTCAGTGATTTTTCCATGACCACCGAGCCTGTCGGAAGCGGAGCCGGCGCCAGCTCAGGGTGGTGTGAGGAGCCACGCATCCCAGTCCCTCTCCTCAGCACCCATAACCCCACCTTCCCAAGCACTTTACAGTTTTTAATCTGCTCTGGGTCACGAAGGAGTGGGTGGGTGTCATGGAGCACACCCAGCTAGAGCCAGGCCCTGCAAGGTATTTTTATCTTTTTCTATTTTTAACTTTTTCTCTCCTGATAAGAAGAAATGGCACGCTGCTGGTGTAGAGAGTGGGGAAAGTACACCGAAGTTTAAAGTCACTGGGAGAAATGCTTGTTGCCTCCCTTTCCAATGGGAACCACTGCTAGTGGTTCCAGTCTTTTTTTAAAAAAAATTTTAAACATAGATAGCTCACATTTTATAGAGTTATATCTGTAACCCCCTCTCTCTCTTTTGCAAAACAACATTTTCTCCATATCTAGGAAATTGACTAGGTCACAGAGTGTGGCACGCTGGTGGCATAGTGGTGACTTGGTGGGTTGCTGAGCTGAAAGGCCAGCAGTTTGAACCCACCGGCTGCTCCTTGGGAGAGAGATGAGACTTTTTACCCCCCTAAAGAGTTGGTCTTGGAAACCCACAGGGGCGGTTCTGCCCTGTCCTGTCGGCTGTTATGAGTTGACCCTGACGCGTCGCTGTGGGTTGGCAGTGAGTTTGGTTTAATTCATTCTGCCTGCCCACTCTGGTAATGCTTCCCACCTGAGGGTCTCCTGGGTTCGCAGGGGACCCAGTGTTGGCTGCATGTACCCCGTTCACTGTTCATTGTTTTCTATTTGGCAAATATGGTAAGTAAGACAGCAAACCAAACGGCATCTCAGAGTGCTGTACTTTGGATAGTGCTGGTTTATCTTGGAAATGGTTACTTTTAGGATACTGTTCCATTGTGTTTCCAGGGAAGGTTAGCACATCGGGTCAGGTTCCTATCCCGGCTGCTTGGTGACACTGGTGACATCTCACAGAGCTCCCACCCGCTCGCTCTTTCCATTCTGGTTGTTTCATTCTGTTCATCTAGTTTCCCCTTTACAGCTTCTTCTTCGTTTGAAAGGACTGTCCATTTGGATGAAGCTGGCGGTTCTTGCTTACGTGGTAGTTCTGAGTCCGCGTGGTGAGGTGGGGGGCCAGCTGGGCTGCTAACCACAAAGTCAGCAGTTCAAAACCACCAGCTGTGCCACAGGAGCAAAGACGTTTTCTACTCCTGTAAAGAGTTACCGTCTCAGAAACCCACAGGCAGCTCTGCCCTGGCCTGTGGACTCACTAGGAGCTGGAACTGCCTGGATGACAGTGAGTTTTTTTGAGACGGGCATTTGAGGTTCCCTCAGCCACCTGCAGAGGGCAGTGTGAAACACTGTTCACCTCCGCCTCCCTCCAGCAGTGGGCCCACTAGACACTTGCCAGGGTGAGCAATGTGCTTTTTTTTTTTTTTTCCCCTTTCGCATCACTGACCTGGTGGGAGAAGAAAGTCCAGAGTTGCTGCTGGATTTGAACCGTCCACCCTGTGGGCCGCAGCCCCGCACACAACCCCTGCGCCACCAGGGCTCAGCTACAATGTGCATCTCTTCTTCAAGCACCAGATCCCTGCCTGGAGTTGTTGGATGGAATACGCGCCGTAGACGTGCTTGAAAGGCCTCGTTATCTTGGGATTGAACAAGGAAGAAAAGAAAGTGATGACTGTACTCAACATACACCCTGGAGAGAGCATGATACACACACAGGGAAGCAACATCGTGCCATGCCTGGACTTTGGAGCTGTCACTCCGGAAAACTCACTGCCACGGAGTCCCTTGAGGACAGAGTAGAACTGCCTGTGTGGGTTTCTGAAACTGGAAATCATTATGTGAGCAGAAAACCACCTCACCTTCCTCCCAATGACTGAGACATACCTGGTTCTTTCATCTGTCTCTCGAGTAACCCATGAGTTTCTTCTTTTGTAAAACACAGAAAATATCTGCTTTGCCTCGAGCCACAAGGTTACCAAGGGCTAGGACCAGGGCCAGAACTCAAATCTTGCATTTGAAACACTGAGCCCTGAACCAGGGCCACACCAACTCAGCCCTTCTGAGAATCTGGAAGCCATGTCTGTGTGGTCCCCTAGCTCAATGTGGCTATGCTAAGGCAGATCCCTTGCTCCTGTTCGCCTGCCTACGAACTTCAGGTCTCAAGTGCAGGGAGAAGAAGACGAGCCCCGCAGTGCAAGCCCCTGCTGAGGCTTCCTTTGATAATGTCCATTGGCCTAAGCAAGTCACGTGGTGAGCCCCCCTTCAAGGGGTGACGACAAATTGGTGACCATTGTTGTCATCTCCCTAACAGGGCATCTTCACACACAGAAAAAGCAACCTATCTTTTGTCTACACGCCCCTCAGATCCTCTTTTTCCTTGACATCTACGAAGCCAAAAGGACACGTGTATCTATTTGTTCACGTGCTCATCATCCATCTCCTTGCGGTTGGTGTTAGTGGCCACTGAGTCAGCTCCCGTGGCATCTTAACGTAAACCAGGAAGCAGCATTGGCCGGTGCTGCACCGCCTTCGTGATGCTTGGAGAGTTTGAGCCATTCTTGAAGCAGTGGAGTCGCTACATCTCCCTGAGAACGCCCCTCTTTCCCCTGGGTCTTTTGCTTCACCAAACACAATGTCCTTGTCCAGCCATTGGTCATTCCTGATGACGTGTCCAGAGTAAGTGAGCCGAACGTCTTTGCTGCCGGTGAGGTTGGATTCCGAGCAACCCAGTGGACAACTGATCAGACCTGCTGGTTCCTGCACCATCCTCGCCACAGATCTTGTGTTTGAACCCCTTGGTGGAGCCACTGTGTCCATCCACCTTGTTAAGGGCCTGCCTCGTCATGCTGCCCCTCTGCTTTACCTAACATGCGCTCCCATCCTTTCCCAGGGACCGGTCTCTAGGAGAACATGTCCAAAGTACATGAGGCACAGCCTCGCACGGTCCTGGCCTCTAAGGAGCATTCTGGTTGTACTTCTGAAACAGATATGATGGCTCTTTTGGCAGTTGGATGCTTTCACTATTCCTCACCAGCACCATTCAAATGCATCGATTCTTCTTCAGGCTTTCTTACTCAATATCCAACTTTCATAGGCCTATGAGACAATTGACAATACCAAGGCTTCTGTCAGGTGCGCCTTAGTCCTGACATACCATCCTTGCTCATCAACAACTGCACATCCTAGGTTCCATGGAAACAGGGGCTCACCCTAGCCTGTGTTTACCGGGGTCAAGAACAGTGTCCAGTAAGGATTTAGCATGTATCTGTTGACTAACTGATGGGCCCCAGGACTGGTGCAGAGCAGGCCAAGTGGCAGTGTGTTAGAGAAAGGGATATGTTAGTGGATCAGAAGGGATAAAGTGACTAATGGAAATCCAAGGGGACAGTTAAGTAAGGGGACTAGGGCGTGGGGTTGGGCCTACCCTCCCTTCTAAGATAATGTAGGCTGGATGGGCAACTCTGACCCGTGTCCCTTTCTCACTGCTGTTCATATTCACAGGCAGGACCTGCTGACTTGAAACACTTTGACCCCGAGTTCACCGAGGAAGCCGTGTCAAAGTCCATTGGCTGCACTCCAGACACGCTGGCCAGCAGTGCCGGGGCCTCAAGTGCATTCCTGGGGTTTTCCTATGCCCCGGAGGAGGACGACGTCTTGGCGAGCTAGAAGTGGAGGCACCTGGGAAACCACTCCAGACAGGGGTATCAGTAAGAAGTTACCTTCGGCTGCTCATCACAAAGACTCAAAGCAACAGGACTTTTACTGAGAAACCGATGTATGATGTTTTCCCCACCACAGTGGCTCCAGGGCAGCTCTGCCAGCTCCATAGTCAACGGACACTCAGGCTTCTCTGCTCTGCAAAAATGACTTCCAATATTAGAATTGTTTCATTATCACAAAGCAGTTGCTGGGGCTCTCGCCATCGCTTGTTTTCTGGGCAGGGAAATAGGGGGAAAGAGGAAAAGCCACGGTTGAAGAGCTTTCCTGGAAGCCTTGTGCAATGGCCTCTGCTTCTGTGTCATCAGCTGTCCAACCCTGGCTGGAGGAGGTGGCCCATCAGCGCTTCTGGGAGCATTTTAAGGGTTTGGAGATGAGGGAAAGAGTGGCTAGCATGACATTCTTGCAGGCGATAGACACTCGTTTGGAGGTGTCTCAGTGGTGAGATTTTGAACTTTATGTGTAAAACAAGAGTGATGGACCAGACCCATAGGGTATTAGCCAATGCTTCCCTTCCTGACTGGTTTGTACGGGTGATGTCTTTCTTCACTGTGGGTAGTGCCATAGTTATCTGGTTTGGTGGCCCAGCATCTAGACCCCTTCCTCTATGCAGGGAAATCTCTACTTTTCCGAGACTTGATAAAGGGTAATGACTACCCCCATTTATATAGCTGGACATACGAGCTACTGATTTTCCCAGCCTCCCCTGCAGCAAGGCCCAGGCATTAACCTGTGCCAGACCTGGACTCAAGAGCTGGTGACACAAGATGGTCGCAGCACCCACCAAACGGAGTTCCGATGTCGAAGTGGCAACAAAGCAAATGGGCAGTTGCCATCTGTCAACAACCGCAGCCGTTTCCTCATCCGACCAGTCCTGGGGCGTCCTTCCTGAAAAGTTTATCCTGAGCCTGTGTGGCAGTCCTGTGCTTATGTGAATTTCATGATTGAGATGTAGGGGTGGAGTCTACCCTGTTAATCTGGAGATAGCCATTGAGTAGCCAATGAGGCCTGAGCCAATGGCTTTCTCCTGAGACTTCTGGGAAATCTCGCGATATTTCCCTCGTGAAGATGAGAAGTTATCTTCCCAGTTGTTGGGAGTTAAGTCTCAGAGACGATGAATCACAGACAAGGTGGCATCATCTGAGGAGCCAGAGCAGCCACATGGCTTGGCCCTGATGGAGCCAGACCTCTGAAGCTGGAGAGGCCACATGGAGACCTCTGCCAGTGATGAGTTACTTCTGCCAGCCCTGGATGCTGTTGATGAACCTTGAGCCCTGCAAGTGAGGAGTCATGGGGAGATCCCTGCCAGCACCAGGATTCTGCACCCACTGACCTGTGACTTCATGAGCAGGAAGGAGACGTTATAGACTGGTGTTGAGCATATGGGTTAATATTGGACTTGTGACTTTGAACTGGACTGGGTTGGGATGCTTTCTCAGTGTTCCATTTCTTTTGTATATAAACCCTTTCCTTATATCCATATGTGTGTCTATGAAATTTGTTCCTCTAGTCTACCTGGATTTACACAGCCTGGTATCTCCAGCTTTCCCCATGATGTAGAGAACTTTGCATCTCCCCCCACCCCACCCCCACCCCCACACGCACTCCTTTTCTTGCTAATTGGCCAAAGTCAGCTTTGTCACGTGCCATCAGGAACACCTGCTGATGCCAAGGCATTTGACTGTCAACATCGCCAATAAGGGTCAAGGCAAGGACTGGCTGCCACAAATTATGTAGAGGAGCCTTCAACTGGATGCTCCCGGGCTGCCAGGCTCCTGCTGTGTGCCACTTTCCCTGGAGGGCATGGTCCTTGGACAGAGCGGGAGGCTGGGGCAGGTTTGTGAGCTGGCACTTCCTAGCCAACGCTGGAGCTTCCTGTTTCAAGATGAGTAGTTTCTTCAGGTACTTCTGGCCGGGCAGAATGTGAACACGGAAGAACTCATGAATTCAGGACATCCTGCCTTGTGGGATGGGTCGGGCTGACTTACTCGGTGGAAGAGTCACTTCTTTCTACCGTGTGGTGGCTCACCATCTATTTCAGGATCTTTTAGGCTTGAGAATGTCGGGGAACTTTCTTAAGAGAATCACTGTATGTGTGCTGGAGATTCTTACCACTTTTCCCTCTTCACTGGGTCCCCCTCTAGCTCCCTTCTGTTTCTGCTGACCCTGTCACCTGTCAGGACTTATCAGGGCAGGCCAATGACACTGGCCCATCAGAAAGCAACGCTGTCAGGACATGGACTCAAAACTCTGAAAGATACGGTAGGATTCAACACTATGGGACAGGATAGAACCAGGGTTTCTGGGGCTGGTTACCCTTTAATGGAGTAGAGAGCCTCAATTCTCTGCTGGAGGAATGGGTGGTGGTTTTAAACTGCTGACCACGTGGTTCCCGGCCTAACTAACGTGTAGCTCACTGGGCCACCAGTGGTCCTTCACACCAAAAGAGAAAATTAAAAAACCAAGAAAGGCCAGGTAGCCAATCATGCCACGCCTATTGTTTATGGAGCACATAGTTGGATATGTATCATCCAATTCTCATACTAGCTCAGCACTTATAAATGAGTAGCTCTGCTTTATAGACAAGAAACCAGGAAGCTTTCGGAATCAGAGATTACAACAACTTGATCAGAGTCACCCACCTGGTACAAGGACCAGCCAGGCACTGAACTTGGTGGGAATGGGAAGGGCAGAAGGGAGTGGGAAGACTTAAACACCCTACTCTGGGAGACATAACTATGAATGAATGAATGAATGAATACATGCAAAGAGTTGTGCATAGAGCCTGACTTGTTTTCATTTTCGAATTAAGTGTTCACGGCTATCATGTTTTCTGGCTAAATCTTACAATAATCCTAAATTTAAAAAACAAACACCAAAACTTTAAGTAAATAAAACCCTTGCTCTCTTCCAACTCCAACAGTGGGTGAAGGCCTCTGGGGTAGATGCTTTGTCCATCTTCTTGCAAAAGAATCCCAAGACTTGCCCTTATGCTCAAGCCTTCCTTGTTTATCCCTAACTGCATTCCTCTTATTTTCCCAACAGACAGCCCGAGAGAGAATTAGCAATCACCCCGTGTTCTGCTTTTTCACTTTGCAGCGACAGGGTTGTGAAAAGACAACCGGAGTTGTGTATGTGCTTTTAATATCCAGCTGCCTCTACCACCCCGGACACAGTGAAGACTGCAACAATCGTAAAACGACATTAAACACCGAGGGGCGGCCGGCCGGTTTCGGAGGCACCCCCTCAGAGTGACAGCCTGCAGTAGGGAACGATGGGGGGTCTGGGGTTGCAGGCGTCTGGTTCCTCATTTTCTCGGGTAGGACAAGGCATCCAGTCTGCGGCCAGGGTTCTTTTGCCACTAGGAGTTCTGTTCTCCCGGACCGACCTTCCTTGCTCCGGGCTAATGGATGCCACGCCTCATCTTTCAGGTCTTTGCTCAAAAGGTGCGCCCTTCCGGGCCAGCTCAGAGGCCCCCACAGCTCCGCTGGCCCGTGTTTGTGAGGTCTGGCCGGGAGCCTCGGATACAGGCTCAGCCCACCGCCCTTCCGTAGGTCGCGGATCGGAGGGTGCTCGATGATCCGGAGAGAGGGGGAGAAGGAGTTCACGCGTGCCAGCCTGCTGATCATCGAGACCGCCCACCCTCTTCTTTGGCCGCTCCTCCGGGTACTTTCCGCGGACTTCCTGGGGCACCGTCCACCTCTCTGGGAACCGTAGACCACGCCAGCACAAGCCCGGAAGGACGTCACGGGGTGAAGCTCCGCCCCTGGTCCCGCCCAGCCGTTCTGCGCATGCGCCGTTGGAAACGAGGCAGGCCGCATCTCCCACCCCTTCCTCTCCCCTGCCGGGAGGTTCCATTATTCTCTTCCGGCTCCGTCATTTTTATAAGTTTTCAGAGGCCTGATATTAGATAGTAAAATAAAGCAGGCTCGTGTTTGCAAAAAGATCAACGCAGTTGTGGCGGGATTTACTCTCCTTTAAATTAATGGTGTGGTCCCACATGAGCCCCGCCCCTACCTCTAATCTCACCCCGTGACGTACTTTCGGAAAGTAAAAGCCGGAGGCGAATCGGCGTCCTTTGTTATGACGTCATCACGTCGCTCCGGAGGTAGAGCCACCTCCGGGTCCACCGCCTCCCGGCGCGTCTGAGCGCTCACACCGTTGCTAAGCGGCCCTTGGTTACCTGGCCGCCGGATGCTGGATGGCGCTAAGGAAAGATGGTGGTCACCGGGTCTCAGGTGAGAAAGCCTCCGATGGAGATGGGCCAGCCGGGGTGATGGGCGGCCTGGGAGCTGGCGAGCACTTTGCCAAACTGCCCTCGAGACCTCTGGGCTGGAGTTCGAGAAAATTCGAAACCCACAAAGGTAAAGGCCGAGGATCCTAGACTGTGGACAGGGCCCGAGGCTGCAGCTCCTCCGGCTATACCGAGGTTTGCTCCTGCAGGTTTGGACGGGCATTTTGAGATCTTAGTCTATGCTCCATGGAACAAAGAAGAGGCTTTCTACTCTCGTAGAGCTGCAGCCCCCCCCAAAAAAAATTAAAAGAAAAAAAGAGTCACAGCCCTAGAAACCCATAGGGGCAATCCCACCCGGCCCTATAGGACCTACAGGAACAGCCCTGGATGGCAGTGTATGGCGGTGTTTCATTTCTTTTCCAGTCTGTGCTCAGTGAGACAAAGCATGTTGTTGTGACCTTGGTCTTTCTGTTTGTCATATGGAAAAGCACACTTTTGATTTGCAGGATTCTTGACGAGAAAGCGACTGGACAGTGAGTGATCTTTGCACTTGATCAAATCCTTTTAGTTCTAAGAAACTCACTGCTCGTTGGCTCATAGTGACCCAGGAGGATAGTGTAGAACTGCTTCTGTGGGCTTTTAAGAATATAACTTTTTAGATGAGTAGAAAGGCCCATCTTTCGCCTGAGGGGCGACTGGTACTTTCAAATCACTGATCTTTCGAATAGCCGTCCAAGGAGTAAGTTACCATGGCCCCCCAGGGCTCCCTGCTAGGCCTAGGGAAGCTTAAGTTCTGGGTCTTTCAGACAGTGAATCCAGATCTGCTATCCTAAATCTGCTGGTCTCGCCAGAGCACTGGTGGCTTTTATTACTCTTTCTCATGAAGAGTCAGACAACAAGCAAAAGCGATCCATTCCCTTTCCCTAGGAATCCCGCTCCCAGGAATGTGGCTTACAGGAATAGCCTATCACTGGTAAAAGCAGAAATAGGTCCGTTCCAGGAGCGTCTGTGATTGCCAGAAGTTGGACGAGTTTCCCGTTATGGCCCGGCTGTGCCGTAGATCATGCAACCACAAACCTCTTCTTGGTGGCTTCCTCTCAGGACACTGGAAGAAGTGGAATACAGTGTTACCTGTCTACCTTCTAGTGCATCCTGCGTCATAACAGCTCCATAGGACCAGGTAGAACTGCCTTGGGGGATTTCAGAGACTGTCGCTCCTCACAGAGTAGAAAGACTCAGCTTTCGGGGTGACTGTGGTTTTGAACTGCTAACCTTGCAGGGAGCTGCCCAACCCATTATACCGCCAGAGCCCCTGTTCCTTGGACACAGCTAGACAGAAGCCTCAGTATGGATGGGCCGGAGTATCCGAGGACAGGCTGTTTCTTCTGTGATGAGATAATAGAGGACATTTTGTTCCCCAACCTGACAGCTCATAGAGTTATGAATAAGACCCCAAGACTGTACAACCTGCAAAAACCAGAACCCATGTAAGGATGAAGTCTGCCAAGAGAAGGGCAGCAACAACAACCAAAAATACTCCCCCCAAGAGAGCCACAGACAAGTAAGATAAGGCTGCATCCTGTCAAAGGTGGAAAGCTTGCAAGATTCGCAAAGCAAGGCTGTCTTCCCATTGAGTTTGGCTCTCACAGTTTCGCTCTGTAGGATTTATTATGTTGTCAGGGTAGCAGGTCACCATGGCAAAGTAGATTGATGATGGGCAGCTTTCCAATGCTTTCAAAGCAATTCAGATGCTGTAAGCCTCTAGGAGAGGGTAGACTGTCACTAAAGCCTCATCTTTCCCCCGAGAAATGGCTGGTGACTTCGGAGAGCAGAGATTTCCGTCAGCAGCCCAGTGAGAAAGCACTACGTCACCAGGGCTCCTTTCACATACCGATTCTGGGGCGGGAAGTGCTGGGAGAATGACCCAAGCACCAAGATAAGTTAAAAACAAACACAGTTGCTGTCGATGGACTTCCAGTTCACAGTGACCCCATGCATGCAAAAAAAAAAAAAAAA